>MU962277.1:0-12399 GCA_036418165.1 Cooperia oncophora | reverse complement strand
TACAACGCTTAAGCTGTCTTGTGTTGAAATGTGCGCGCGGGAAGATAATTCAAACCACGGTTTGTATTCAAATTTGCGCGCGCGTGGTAACAGTCGGGTGCGGAATCTAGCCGCGTTCTTGAGCACTGTTGCCACTGGATATCGAGAACCCCGCTTTTACCATATAATGATAGATATACGATCGCGAAATTGCGTCTGACTATTGCGAAATGCTCGAGAGCACATGTTTCACCACAACTCGTATATGGCAGTTTTACTACTGGGTATCGAGAACCCCCTTTTGCCTACATCCTATTGCGAAATGTCCACCTGAGTATTGTGAAATGCTCGAGAGCACATGTTTCACCACGTATGTGAGCAATGTTACCATTGGGTATCGAGAACCCCTCATTTGCGCATGGTCGAGACCATCAACGACGCGATACTTTCCACTTGCACTTCTGCAGATCTCTCACTGCATTGCCAACGCATGATAGGTGTTGAGCACAAACGAAAACGAATGACTAGGTGTCGAGAACCTCTTTCTACTAAAATTGGAGAACAGTAATCGGTGAACCTAACTTCTTTACTCCTGGACGTCACTCAATAATCTCGAGTATTGAGCACTGTTCTTTTTCGAGACAGCTATTCCGATGCCATGCAGCCCTTGAAATTGTCAGTGAAAGGAATTTTGAAAGAATGGAATTAACTAGCTGTAGAGATAGTTTTCCTTCAATCAAGTGGCTAAAATCTTAATTAAGAAAAGCAAATAGCCTGCCTTCACCAACTTTACGAAGTGAGACAACCTTTGAATTGTTGCGAAACTCAAAAGGAAGGTGTCTTCAAAGCAGGTTGCAGTAAGCATTTCTGCTGGCTGAAGACGCTGTGTTATGGATGAAACGATGCAAATGTGATTTCAATGGAAACCACTCGATAAAGTAAGCGTTGCGATAACATGAAGCTTCGGAATAAAATGAAAACTTCCCCAGTTGACATTGACGACGCAGGTATTGGACTTCTTCTAACGGATAATTGTCTTCTTTCATAGGAATACGGACAGCTCGTGCGCTGTCCCACCGCTCCAGGAACGTCGAAAAACCTGGATGGCCTCATCCGGGTTTCGTCACGAGCGATCTCGTGACTCCGCCCCTTTACTGGGTAAAGGGTATCATCGATCGATAATTCAAAATAACACTTCGCGGTTTGTCATGTACGTGACATACATTTGTCATAGAAATAGTAATCTAGTTCTGTTGTGTTATGCTGTGAAGCATTAGCTGAGCAGCCACATAGAGCAGATCCAGCAATAATTTTTCGTCCGAAGTTTGTTGTGCGCCCTCTATCATTTCCTTTCACGGCAGTTTTTTTTTGTTATCTAAAACAGTCCAAAAGCAACAACTTTGGCGACAGACTGCTCTAGTGGACACTTAACACTGAACTGCATGAGAGCCTTCAGCTATGCGCTATGGGAAAAATCAGACAGGGCTTTTAATGATCTCTCTATTGACCCGCATCCGTTGGACTCTCTTGTGATTAGTACGAAACTATTAGGTTGTTCGGAAAGGAATGCGCGTTTGAGTGTAAAAAATTTTTATTATAAAAACGAAATTAAACAAGGTCAATCTAAAAGATAATCTCCATTACTAGCAATGACTTGTTGCCAACTGTACGCAAAAACTTCGCCAAAAGAGCCTCTTTCACTACTTTTCCCCTCGGGTGTCGTTAGGTCCGCCGGAGAGGAAATGTAGGTCAAAAGAGCCTCTTTTTGCCAGTTTTCTCGCCGAGTGTGTCGCTAGGTCCGCCCGCTGCCCCTGTGAGCCGAGTGGGTCATTAGGTCCACCCAAGTGCGTCGTTAGGACTTGCTTGAAGTCTTACCACATACAAGCTCGCATTCGAAATTTTTGGTCGAGCATTTTCTAAACTTTTTTTTCTCTAAAAAAACAAGGTAGACATAGAAAAAATATATCAAAAGATGCGCAATAAAAACCTCTCTCTAATGGACAAAACTGTTTTGAAAAATCTCCTATAGTAGAAGAGAAATAAATAGACAAAGTCAACGCGCATTCCTTTCCGAACAACCTAATAGTTTTCACATGATCCGACAAAATAGGTTCTGCTGAGAGTCCATGAAGAATGAACCGGTGAAAAAGCTCACAACTTCGTTCAGGATCTCGTTCCAGCACGTCCTTGTTTCCTTTAATTTGGCAATAAAGTTCGAACTGGGAGAGAGGGGGATTAACACTCATCAACACGAACAGTTTCGTGGAGGCTTGTTATCTCCCCTGGAGCTGCGAAATGGCAAGAAATTCACTTTCTCCCGGAGCCCCGATTTTTTTAAAGTTGAACAAATGCGGAAGGTTATGAGGAAACTGTAGGCTAAAGGTGTTGGGATATTTGCTCACCCTCTAAAGGGGAGGGAGTGCAAGGTTTGTGAAAAATTTTTTGTAAAGTGGTTTCTGCACTTTGTAGAGAACAGTTCACCACACGGGGAAAGGTTCGTCACTTGTCATTTGTGGTTTTAAATGTCTACTGACTCGCTGTGCTGTAATGCATTTATACAAGGTGAGAATGGCACCACTTTAGAGCTCTGCAGGGTTTTACAAGGCCTTACAAACTGTCCGCATTTTGAGAGCAGCTTTCAGGGTCCCTCTAACTACCCCGTGGTAGACTAGCGCCTATATCTATTCGGTATCAGTTTGTGAAGTAATTCAACTCGGGAAAACAAGATTGAGGTGTAACTGCTGTGGGCTATGGTATAAAAGCCGTTGAACTGAGTTAGTAAGAGCGGCCGTGGTGGCGTAACGGTTATCCCACTCGCCCTGGAAAGCCGTGGGGTGTGCGGGTTCGACTCCCGCCTGGGGTTCGACTTTTGCCCAAACACAGCATTCTTGTGATAACTTTCGGAACGCGAACCGCGACGTAAAACAGCAGTTATCATAACAAAACAACTTCATTGACCAAGATTGTTTGACAATTTTTATGGCCGATGTTTCGGCGTCGTCGCTTTCTTCAGAGCCTGGGCTAGACATTATACTTACTCGAAGGGAAGAAAAGTGTTGCAAATTACTAACAAGGGAGGTCGTTCAGGCCGTGGTGAGCTTTTTCAAAACGATTTGTTGCATGTTGTAGGGGTCCATACAAGGACCACACAGATGGGTTTCATTTTTGCTAAACGCTATTGGGAATGTCAAAAAAGGAATAAAAACAAATCGCTTAAAATACGCAAGTTTTATCATCTCATTCGCATCTGTTTCAGCTGTAAAGCAGAATACATAGAGTTTATAAAGAAGTTTTCTCAACTAGACATGAAAAAGAACATTGAATAAGGTCGAAATACAAGTGCCTTACTTGGCATACAGTGAGGTACACTGCAATTTCTTTAGGGGGCTTATGCAGCATCCCTTCGCGCTCGCAGTGGCCTTTTAGCGCCACGCTGGCCCCAGATCACGTCGGCGCCATAAATAATTGTCAGAATCGTGATCAGGGCCATTGATTACCCCTAAGAGGTTTCAGCGAAAAATTTTTTTTCGAGTTTCTTTAGTGGTCATGGACCTGACCCCTTGGATGGCAGTGACAGGCGAACCCTCCGTTAAGTATTCCCTCTGGCAGACGAACCGCCAGAAATTTTTCATTTTTTTGCCCCTCAACTTCAGTAGGTCTTCATAGAACATCGTGCTAGCTTCGGAGCCACTAAACGAGCATCCTGGATCTTTTCTTCACTTTTACCGTCTATGCTTTCGACAAAGAACTCGTTACCACTTGCCCGGAGAAAGGTTTTTGTTTCTCATATCAAAGGTATGAGAGGAGTGCAGTGTATGTGCGTCACTTTTTTTGTGTAGTTTTTAATTCTGCGTCTGCATACTAGCAAATGAAAAGCTTCCTCTTAACGATGTTGGATAACGACTCCTTGGGGGGGGGGGGGGCTGATAGCCACTAGCTGGAGACATGGCCGGCAACATAACACAAAAAGCTCGGGAAAATTTTTCTCGGCGTAACTCTATACGTAGGGGTAATTGATGGTCCTGATCACGGTTCAGATACTTATTTTTTTGCCGCGGAAGCCATCTGGGGCCTAGTATGGCGCTAAATAGCCCCGCCGCGCAGACTGATAATGATGGTAGTACGAGAAAACCTTTGCCCTAAATTAGCGATACATTGCGCCATATTCAAAAATCAGTGTCGTGTCCATGATCAGAGCATCGGATAACCGCCGTAACCCAAGTTTCATGAAGAGTTTTTCGATAGTATTATATTTCGCGAGCGCAATAATTGAGTGAGGCCTATTTGTGAAGTTCCCTGCATGGAATGTGCCTTCAAATGGCGTATATCCGGGTCATACACATTATGGGGCATAAAGGATACACAAGATAGCAAAATGTGAAAAATGCAAAAAATTGTATTGCAAAAAGAGTGGGATCCGATCCACACAAACCCACAAGTCCGAAGAGCCCGGTCCGCACTATCCACCCCACGCATCCGCCACTGCGAAACTAGAGATAAGACGCTGTTGAAGAGACACGGCAGGATGGCCGGCAACTCCACTCAGCACATGCCAAGTAGACCATTTGGATTTTGACCTTATTTTGCGCTGTTCTTCATGCCTGCTCAAAGAATACCCTACATACTATACACTGTCAACGCTACAGCTAGAATAGAGGGGAATAAGGTGGTTTAAAAAGCCCATTCTTTTCGAATGTTTTTGACCTTTTTTTGACATTCCCAAAACCGTTTAGCAAAAATGAACCCCATCGCTGTGGTCCTCGCATGGACCCCTACAACATGCAACAAACCGTTTTGAAAAAGCTCACCACGGCCTGAACGACCTCCCTTGTAAGTCCTGAAGACCCTTGGAAGCTGACCTTCAGCAAAGACGATCAGGGAGGTCCACCTGTCACCCTGAGTTGGTTGTAATGTAGTTCAAATAGGGTAACGCTAAGGACCACCGGCTTAGAAGGCCTTCAGATGCTCACATCTATAGTGTTGCTTATCTTAAACCATTCAAGCAGCCATGATACCCTCTCCCTATGAGATCGCATTCCATGCTTGCGGCACGAACTTTCTCAAAAAAGAATCTTAATTATCAATCTGGAAAATCGCCGACGCGGAGGCGAAAAAGCTAAATGATATGTATCGATTAAAGCTCACTCACGTGGCGCATTGAATGGGGTGGTAGGGGTTCACCGTACGTATCTAATTTTTTTTCGATGTTCTCAGGTACTCTATCACTTTTCCTGGCCCTTTACTTCCCTATCGATCATTCGTTTTTTTTCAGTTCAGCGATTTCTCTGAATCTTCAAACTGGCTAATTGCAAACGCGGCCCAGGGCCATATCTCGTTGTCAGTCAACTTATCTCGCACCGAGTATTGATAAAATTATTCACAGGGCTAACTCCTATCAGACGGAAGCCTGAGATTGGCCCTCGTGACATTATATCTTCCCTGTGAGCGATGATTTTATAACTAAGGTCGCGATTGAAGTTTGCACAAATGGCTAGTTAGTCATCATGCGACCATCATGCGACCGAATCGCGTCACAATCCTGATTGGTTACTCATCAACAAGTGATTTGTAGAGTTAGTTTTCTTTTTTGCCCTTGACAAAGTATTTCTGTATTGTACCAAGGCAAGGGTTGCGTTTTTGCTTTTGGTAAAATCGTGACAGTTACAGTGATTGTAGAGGGTAATGGGGGGGGGGGGGGGGCATTTTGCACTTTCGCAACTTTCCAGCGATGTGTCGACCTATCCAGAGAGTATTCGCAGGCTACCATGGTGCTCGACGAATTTTGCTTTCAGCTTCAAGAGTTCACAGGTCCTACTGGAGTGAAAACTTGTGAACCTGAACGCAGTGAGGGCAGCTAAAATGCGAAACGGACCCCCCCCCCCTCCTCCCCCGCCTCGCTCACGATCGCGAACCTGCGCCGTGAAACAATCAAAACAGTGTAAAGTAAGAATGCGTTTGTGCGGCGATTGTCAGTGTTAAACAAGTGGAAGGCGTCTTTTCAGCTTCAGCGTTGTATACACTGAAAGCCGCTGTAAGACTCCTTATAATAATTGCCCCATTACTTTTTTCACCGTTTTCACCGATACTCTAGTATGATGGATGTTTATCGACGGCGACCTTATTCTCGTAATTGACTTCGTTTTCTTCGTTGATTTGACAACAAAGCACTTTCTTGTTTTTCATCACTGCTGAAGCTTCTCCTTATCTTATTATCTGATGTCATTGCGAAATGCTTTATCGTTAACATTTCAAATGCTTCGGTGAAAATTCTCTTATCTGTGTGATCCCATCTGTGCAGACTTCTGTTTAAAGACAATTCCGCGATATGCGTTGGCGTGTTTGGGTTGCTCTAGTCATGACCAGTGGCCCAATATGTTCTATCTCCCCAGTAGAGAGAGAGAGAGAGAGAGGAGAGAGAGAAGAAGGAGAAAGAGAGAGAGAGAGAAGAGGAAGCGAGAAAAACCTTGGAAACACCCTGAACAAAGAACCTCCCCTCAGCAGAGGGGCCGGCGCGTGGACAGAGTTCATCGTGAGGATACAAACCGCAGTCCAAGCAGTGCACTTGCAACCGATTCCCTGTAAGAGCATATGAAATAGCCCTACGACGCTCCAGGAAACGCTATGTACACGCGCAATTTCACTGTAAGCCGTTGTCTTGCAGAGTGAAAGTAATCGTGGTTGCAGTGGTTGGGCGCAGTTCAGCGACGGGGGGGGCACTCAGCACTTTTTCTTTTTCCCATCGACGTGTCGACCTATCTAGACAACCTCTTTTAGAGCCGACAAGTTTTACCGTGATGGCTTGACAACCTTGCTTCAGCTTCACAAGAGTTCACAGGTTTCACCAGAGTGAGACTGTAAACTGGAATTAGTGAGGCAACGAAAGTGCAAAATGCCCCGCTCCCTCCCTGCCGCCGAAGCTGCGCCCAGTGGTTGCAATGATCACGCGTCTCTAGTCTCTTTATGTCGCCGCTTCGAGTGACGGAAGTGTTACATTCTTTGCGAATGCGGATTACGACGCCAAATGGACGGGATTTCAACAGGACCGTTGCATCGCCGGCATGTCTTTGAGACATAGTTGAATGCAGTTCGGTACCTTGGACTCACCTGTAATGATCCTTTAAAAAACGAACATGCTACAATGCGGACCATTTCAGATTATTTATTTCATCCCGCTGTTTAAATTATTGTATGGTGTTGCATAATGTTAGGCACATCGCCACGGCTGCGGGAGCCAACTGTGGTGCATCCAGACGAGCAGATATGGAATGGTGTTCTGTTGGAGCTAGACGATGAAGAACTCTCTGTAAGCCACTAGCTGATGATTCTCTTCGAACTGGCTTCAAGTAATCGCTTTTCAAGAATGATCTTATGCGAATGGCTGCTGTGAGTACAACAACGCAACGAAATGATACGTTTATACCCCACAGTTGCTCTGCTCATGTTCCTTGCCGTTTGGAAGAGCAGAACGCTTACAATGGGAAGAGCGCTCCGATTTCAACCAGCGAGAAGAGGGGCCGTTGTCGATGTCAGCACGTCGAATAATACGGGGTATCGTTGTAATTATGCAAATATTGTAACTCTTGAGGCTTTATGTATTGTTCCATCAGTTTATTAGCGAGTATTTCCCGATGTTTCAGAAAATTCTGATTACCATCCCTCATCTGTGTGGCTTTGGGTTGAGCTTCTGGGGTGTAGGCTTTGGTAAATGTTGACGACCGCGTGATTCATATGCGCACCACGCTTAGTAGACCACTTGCGACCTCGTTTATGTAGTATGTATGAAACTCACCAGACCCATGTTCTTCACAAATGCATGTTTTTTGTGGATTTATATATTTATTCTACAGTTCGTTACTCATTCTATCCGTAGTATATGTGGTCAACAGGGCAGATCAAATACTGAAGTTTACCGAATGTTTTCTTTGTTCCATAGGTACTGTGTAAATCACAACTCCTGGAGGCAAGTTACCAGCAGAAGAGAAGAGTTTTCCTATTTTTCGAGGGGACATTCTGGGGGAAGTTAGGATAACTAAGAGAAATTTGGGGCAGTGATGTGTAAGAGTGCCCTAGTTTTCACTGAAACTTCGAAAGAAGAGTAAACAGTGCCAGGGATATTCTACAGGGGTCGTTATTCGGTGACCTTTTTCTGAATAATTCTTTTTATATAAGAACAGGTTTTACATTCCACAGCTGAGCTTGAAGAAATGTTTCGCTATTCGAATTCTGAAAAAGGTCCTCGTGAAACCGCTTAATTCGTTTGCGCATCACGCCTGTCGCGTTCGAAAAAGCATGCACGCTGCAACGCGGGATTTACTGAAAAGCGTCAAAACGCGCACGGTCGTCGTTAGGAGCCGCATTGAGATAAGTGGCAATGTAATGTAATGGTGATGTATTCTGCCTGGATCCATGGGGCGGTGTTGTTTTTCATGAGCAAGCTGGTGATAAGGTTTTATCGCTTCGACATCACCATTCCTTAGACAGAACGCGTATAGACTCGCGATCTAGTCGAGCGATCGCGATCAGGAGCGCTACACTGCTAATCGGAGAGCCGTCGTAAAGAATGCAAAGTATACGACTCGAAGCGAAAAATAGCAAAACACAACCCTTTAGGAAGCAACATACTTCGCAGAACGTTTCAGTAAAGGCAATTCATGCGTGCACAGAAGGATAGAAGAAAAACGGAGCAGTGCATGAACGCGACCCGTTTGAAGGATGTCGGTTCAAACACCGATTGGCGGGCGGAGCGCCGCCGGACATAGAAAGAGCGCTTTATTTAAGACTTCGCGGTCGCGCGATCCAGTCGAGCAATCCGATCGCGATCGCGGAAGTCTAAACGCGCTGTTTACCTATTCTTTTGCGCGGTATAGGACTTCCCAGTACAGTACTTTCCAGTAGTGAAGCATAGACTAATGAGGATAGAGTAGTGGGGTGGAAGAGCGGATTCATTCCTCCCTTTGATCAAAATCACTGCGTTGAATTGCATGCAAATCGCAATTATAATTACATGGTAATCAACGCGACATGTAAATGTTCTCACGAGAAATTGCTCACTCTCTTGAGCTTAGTATTGAATCAGGGAACAATGACTTCGTGATCTTCTTACCGTCTATAAAGCTTGTTCAGGAATGGCAGGTATTCTCCAGACGAATCGTCAATTGCATTGCTTGAATATCCCGGCACAGGCTTCAGATTCGATCTTATTCATCCTGAATTGGAATGTTCAAAAACTACAGGTATCCGTCGATATTCGGTATTTTTAGTAAGCTTTCGCGGTGTCCGCATCAATCTTAAAATGTGTAATTTTCAAATTAGTAGGCATATTAAACTGCTAGGGTCTCAGTTGACTTTGAGACATTGACATTGATAATTTTATATGATCTTGCACAAGCGTGCCTTTTTAGATCCGACCTGGAACTCTGCTGAAACCTCTTTCTGAACTTGACGATCCACGGATCGTGGACTTTCTGAGAAGGCAGCATGATGAGTCTCGACGTAAGGACGCTCTTCTAGCTCGTGATGTGCTGAACCCTTGTGTCTACGCAGTCGTTCCGAAGACTAATGTGATGCGATTGACTGACGACCAAGCAATGTATGCCTTAGGACTTACTTCTATCACTATTGCTCGACTGCGCATTTGATTCTGCTACTGGTTGTTGTGGGGATGCACAACATTCAGGCCCCCCCCCTTTTTAAACCTTTTTTCTTGCCATCGAGTGCGAACAACGGGTGCCTCTATACAAAGATTTTGAGAGATTCGACTTCCTAAGCAGTTTGCGGGAGGGAGATGCTGTTTTTGTCCAGGTATTGATTTTTCTTGTTTCTTCAGAAAATTTGAGCGCGCACAAATTGCAGTTTTATTTGAGAATGAATTGAGTAAACGAATCCACCCGTCTCATCCAAGCTGTCTGGTTGACTTGTTCCTGCGATGATGTGATTTCTCTTCTTTGTTTTCAAGAAAATCGCCATCGAGAAGCCAGGCACATTTTTTTACCAAGGAAAACTTTTTCCATGTTCGAACTCACCGGGAATTTCGAATGTCACAGTAGAAAATGTCCTGGTTGGGGTTCGCTTCGTGTAGAATTCCATCAGGAGGGCTGTACTTGGCCGCTACAAGCGGTGCGCCCTAGCGTGCTAGAAGTGTAGCGGAGACCCACAGTTATTACAAGGTAGTACGGGCACGCATCTCAATCTCCCATGACGTCTGAATCCCTAGTATGATCCGCATGTGGTTTAAACGCAATTCTCACAATGTTAGGTCCAGTTCGACCTCTCGGCGTACGCGACATCATCGCTGATCTTCGACCATGTACCCGCGAGGGACTAGCTCCTCTTTTAGAACCGATAGAACTGATGCAGTACTACTAATAATCTGAATTGTCTACACACGCGGCTATAGGAAAATGTGAATTTCTATTGAAAATGCTCTAGCGCAATGCTGCTTCAATGGTCTACGTTATAGTCTGGGCGCCCTTTCGTGAACGCTTTAACTTCTAATTCGGACTCACAACGGGAAATTTATCTCTTTGTCGATAGGGATTTCTCGTTCGCTGTTCTGTTACCTTGTTATTCCCTGTCATCAGTCTTTTATGTTCCCATCCGTCGCCTATCAGTGTCACCAGAACTGCTCTATCCTCCCGCAGGTTGCCTAAGTCGTTATCCTCGCAACCTATTGCGAGCAATCAGGTCGCGAGGTGAACTGGTAAATGAACGTTCAAGAGTCAAAAGAAAAGGATTTAGACAAATTTGCTGCTTGAACAAAATTCGCGAGGCCTAAAAAATGATGCGACCAGAGACATTTTGCTGCTTGACAATAAAACGCGAGCATAGCGACCAGCTTCATGAACCGTAAGTAATAGCTGTAAGCCCTTCCATAGGCTAGAAAGCAAAGCATCCTGGTATTAAAAAAGGCAGAGGATTGACCCATAATCTGTAATTATTTACTACTCAGTAAAGGTAATGAGTACACAGGGGGAGGGGCAAAAAGTCACTTTGTCACATATCAGCAAAGTTTTCGCAGCCCAGACAGAAGACGTGGATACGAGTACCAGGGAAGATACCCAAGATGTTCCTCGATAAGCAGGAGCTGGCTCTCGCCCATCACCTTCATGTACACCAAAATATGAAGTCATCTCCAGTCGCAGCCTGACTGGAGAAGACCTTTGGAATTCATGTCACCTCCAAACAGCTGCGAAACTTCTAGTGTGGAGTCACCCATGGATAGCTACCTGGAGACCAGTACTCTCGATCTGGAAGACCTCCAACATTCGGAGCACAGCCTCCGACAACGTCCGCCACCGTCTAGGACATCAATCTCACCTCAGTCGCCAAGGCACGCTTTGATGTATGGGCGTACTACCTTGGAATGAAAACCAGACTTTTTCGTGGACCCGACTGTTAAGGTAGCAACTTTGGGCTGTTACATCAAAGCAACTCGAGAAGAATATCCTCTCTTCAACAATGTCATTCGCCCTCTTAGCTCTCAGGCGGAGAAACAGGTAGCTGAACGAAGCGGTCCTGAAAGAATCAAGTGGTGGCGGCTGAAAGAGCGGGAGGCAGCTGTGATTTCTCGTATTCGACTACCTGAAGTCACAACTGTTCAGGAGACCTGGAACGAAGCCGTTAATTCTATAATCCAGGCCGCCCCGCTCCGAACTTCGGCACAACGAATACTCTGTATGCGGAGGATTAGACAAAAGACGCGCTGGCTCTGGACGGATGATGTCTTAAAGCGAAAGGTTTCGAGAAAAGAAGTAGCTCTTATCACTGCGTTTCCGAGGAGAAGTCCGGTTTTCTGAGCTGGCGGCAAGTATCGGAAGGGTCGAGGAATGTGGCAAAGACGGCTGCCGTGCTGCTGCAAGGCCCGCCGTCACCTTCGATGACACCAGCAATGAAGCTGGAGACGTCGGAAATCAAGCGCAAGGCTATCCGCGCAGACGGTGAGCGGTACCTGTACGGGCTGCCAAGTCTCGCTTAAGTGATGAGAGATGGCAGCTTCTGATGGACCGAGGAAGGGAATTGCGCACACTTCAGGGCATCTCAACGCGTGAATTCGCCCATCCCGCTATACCCTGTACCGCACCAACATATGGCCCCGTTCAGAGGATTACCGTACAGGAAACCGAAGCTGCTCTGAGGAAGATGAAGGCCGGCAAAGCAACAGGCCCCGACGACATCGCAGCTGATTTGTGGAGTCGCTGGTTTCCTGCGGGTTGGTTGACGAAACTCTTCAACCAGATCGTCGAAGAGAAGAAGGTGCCTAAGGACTGGCAGCAGAGCGTGACGATCCCGATTTGGAAGAAAAGGGCAACCCGGCAGAGTGCTCGAACTACCGTCCAATTCGCCTTCTCTCGCACACTATGAAAATCTTCGAGCGAATTGTTGACGCCCGTGTTCGTGATATCGTCCAGCTTTTCCACCAAC
>MU962257.1:0-11351 GCA_036418165.1 Cooperia oncophora | reverse complement strand
AGAGTTTAGCTTTCCTCCGAATTTTTTGGTAAAGGAACCGAGTATGAAAGAAGTGAAGTCAGTTTCACATGAGGCCCGTCATTAGCAATTGAAAAGATACGATAAAACAGGGAAGCCTCGGATTACTAGTGAAAAAATTGGCGCAGAAGGACACAGAACTCAGAGGCACTCCCCCTGGCAGAAATTTGCCCTATTCCATATAAAGTGGGCGGAATTGAATTGTGGGCAGTATAGAGCCGCAAATTGAATGTGGACCACACAAATGTGCTCGGAAACTCAAACGTTTTTTACTGCTCCGGCATTTCACGCTTCGGAGAACATTCACTCCTGTGAAAGGCAGGGAAGGTTAGCAGAGAAAGTGCAAGCACGGTCACTAGCTGGCTGGATTCCGCTTGTTCACACATGTATACTAATCGTTCCTTATTGCTTGAAGAACTGCAGCGGCGATAGACAAGGCGGAATAATAGAAAACATTTGCAAATCTGACGCTCATAAATCCTAGAAGGGGTCGCACTAGCAGCTCTGACGCGCCCTGATTTGTCAGCTACATTTCAGCGGGCTGAAACTACTAATTAGTGAATGACGAAACCCAGTCCTACAAAATTACTCTATTTTTCTCGTTCAATAAAATGATGAATGAGATGATGGCTCGCTGCTTGCACCTTTCTCTTTGAAAACGGCTCTTCCGTGTTTTATTTTAATAATTACTTATTAATACTTTTTTTGTAGTGTGTATTTTTTTTTCTCCGCGTGCGGTCCTTCTCGGATGTTCTGTTTCATGGTTGTGCTGAGTGTAAGCGCACAGTGTAGTTCGCGTCATGTAATAAAATAAATGATACAATGATACATTAAAGTACATCATAAGATTTGCAAACGACTCAGAAAATGCTGAATCTGATTGGCATTTACTGTCCTGCAGTAGGGAAGTGTAGGCAGTTGTAATCGCTAAGGTCAGTAGGGGCGGTGTAGCAAGCAAATGGGTTTTATTAGACGCAAAAGCAGCCCATTCCTATCGATCTTTGCGACTTTGAGCGCTCAATGAGCTTTTGAGCGTTCAGTGACTTTGGGTGGTGTAAAAGAAGTCCGCGCTCCGCTTAAACGCACACACACCTGAGATGTTTCGACTGCCTTCAGCGACAACGACTGCAGTAAAGACAACGACTGTAGAGCGCGCTGGTAGGTCCCGGAATAGCTTCCGTCCTGTCCAACCAGCTTTTCATTCCTCCCAGTCAGTGGACTGATACCAGAGGGGTCTGGGAGAATAGAACACCAGCTCCGTGAGTTGACTCTATGCTAGAAGACCACTTGCTTAAGCCGCTGAGCTGAACTCAAACGCTGCTACGACGCTGAAAGGGTGCCTGCGTATGCCGAAAAGGGACGAAGTTATTCTAGACTAATTCAAAATTCTCTCTTTCTGATATTATGAGGAATAAAAGTCGATATTAGATAGTAGTATCAGATATTAGATAGTAGATAATTCATAGATATGAATGCAATTAATGAAGAAACAGTAGATAATTCATAGATATGATTGGCAAGTTAATGAAGAAACTCAAAAGACATAGAGAAGAGACAAGCTCAATTCTTAAAGGCATGCCCGCACCCAGAAATGGTGAGTTGTTTTGCTCAAGTACTAATGACAGTATGGCAGTCTCAGTCGTGAAGAGAAGAAGCAGAAAAAAGCCAGCCAGATGTGCATGTGCAGAACCGTGTGTGTGTGCGTACATAAGGCAAGAAAGGGCGTGGTCGAAATAGTCCTTTTGTCTATTGCCCAGCTTTCTCTCCTATCTCCTCACACTCGGCCATTCAGAGTCAGTTAGTAAAATGAGGCAGCCGCCCAGCCGGGGAGCCTCTGAGATTGAAGTTACGTGACCAGTGGCCATGGACGGTGCCGGCGGTCTTATCCGAGCCGGTCGCGCTATCCCCATGTCTCTTGTGCTACAAAAGTAGTAGGTTCTCCATACTTGCAGGCAGGACAATTATGTCCAAGGAAGGAATCGTCTGAACATCAAGAGTGTACCTTTCAAAACAAAAGCACAACCTACTCAGAGTATTTGATATTCTCATACCTGGAAAGGTAGTATGTGAAATTCAGACGACAGCAATGGAACAGCATTGTTGATGCGAATTACTCTGTCCCCTAAATTTAGGTGAGCCAATATCGATATCTCCCAATTTAGACCATATGAGAAATGGGCAATCCATCTTATTTCCGACAGGTTATTTACTCCGAAGCAATTGGAAATAGCTGCGCCTTTGTGAGAACAATCCCATGATTCCGAAAAGACCATGGACTTCTACCAGAGCAATTCAGGATTAACAAAATAATGGCCGCAGTGATAAAGTTTTAGACCGAACTAGTTAAGTATATAAGGATTAAGTGACTTGGTATTAAAGGATTATGAACAATGAGGACAAGGAGCCGTCGAGAAACTCGCTGAAGGGGGCCCTCCTTGAGGCCCTTGATTATAACGATTCAACGAGCAGACGGAAAGGCTAAGGGCGAGATGGCTAGAGATCAGAAACCAACCAATAAGAAAACAGAAAAGGTACGCGCAAGATGAGAGGCCCATGCAAAGCAAAAAAATATGCAGCGCTGCTCCCATTCATGCGGAAAGGAAATGACATTTCGTGGTTAGGGATAACGGTTATGGTAACACACGATACACGTATATGCCTCCCCTCTTGCAGCACGCGCTTCAATGAACCGCAATTGCAATTAAAGTGCATAATGGGGATGTGTGAAGCAGCTTCGTCAGTAAACCCCTTCCAAAACTTCTCGTTCTTTGCCAGTCCCTTTATTTCACAGCGGACCCTTCCATCCCCACGAGCTAAACTATTTTTCTTTGCTCCCTCCAACTAGACCTACTTCTTCATACTTACTTCTGTCCACTTATGAGCACGTTGACAACTTTCGCGTTTATCACATGATTCGGCTATGAGCCAGCGGCGGCTCATACGGCTGCATTCATATTTTGCGGCAGCGACCAGCAGCGTCCACCAGCGACCAGCAGCGTTTCAAGCGTCCGTCAGCGTCTGCGAATATGAAAGTATAGATATCGATTTTTTAAGCGTTTGCCCGCGTCCACCAGCGTCCACCAGCGACCAGCAGCGTCTAGGAGTGGAGAGTATTTGGCAACAGTATCTGCTACCCTCCTATCCACTAATACTCAACCAGATGTCTGCGACCCCTCCCATCGCCCCATACTCTCCGCTCCTAGACGCTGCTGGCCGCTGGTTGACGCTAACCGCTGGCAGACGCCAGATTAATATCTATACTTTCCTATTAGCTGACGCTGACGGACACTTGAAACGCTGCTGCTCGCCGGCGGACGCTGCCACAAAGTGTTGACGCAGCCTAATGTTCTCGCTTTGTGAATCTTTCGTGAAGCGATTGAGCTAAACCTCACGCGAAACTCCATTCCTACTATCCCTGACCACAGCAGATGCCAATGCAAGCCCCACCCGTTTTTCAGAGCGATCATATTTTTCGAATGTTGTTTTGTAACTTTTGTTTCTTTTAATTTTTCATTGCACTTTTGCTATATCACATGTCTGTATACCAACATGCTAGACTCCATCTGTGGTCACTTCCATTTCTCGAAGTTTTTCGAAATTTTTGCGAATTTTTGTCTTTTCCCATCTTTTCTACCTTGAGCCGCTTCAAAAGGGTGCACCCTGGTTGGAATACGTGCTGAACTATGCGGGCTCAAGCAGGACCACAACGGTTAACCCACCATCATGGAGGCCTGGGGTGGACTGAATCGAGATTCGACTTATTTCGGGTCATGGAGCGCTTCTTCAAAACCTTCTGTTGCATGTTGTACTGAACATGTGTAGTGCATAAAGTTTGTATTTCGTTGCTCCTGCGGGCAAGCTAAGTGCGGGTGGCAATTAGGGAGTTCATAAAGAAGTTGATGACAGAAAGCGCCTTTGTTTTCAGCATAAAAGATTCGAGCGCTTTCAGACACCCCTTCTTGTTCGGACAAAGGGTTTAGCTATATTTAACAAAAGAACGCAAGGAGGGATTAGAAATGCGAAAGTGCAAAATCCCCACAAAAGAACGTAAGGAGGGATTCAGAAATGCGAAAGTGCAAAAGCCCCACAGAGTTACGAGAATCTGTCACCGTGTGGGTCCCACCATCAAGCTGTTGTTCACCTCTTCTTGGCACACCAGGAGAGTGGGAGACTGAGCTTCATCTATGGAGGCGATGTACAGGGGGGGGCCAAAAAAAGTCACTTTGCCTCACTGACTTTCGAGGCGCTGTAAGTACACTTTAGTAAATTATTATCGGACAATTCCACCACCATATTAAAGAGCATATTAAATACTATCATGACACTCCGCCACAGCCTTCTGGACGAGCGCCATCGAGAGATTCTGGCACGCGACCGCGATGTGGTGCCTGAGATCAGCGAGATAGTCGATTTCTCCGCCACCGTAGACCACCCTATTGAACTCCGCCCGAACTGGGTAATTGAGTGGGTTCAGGTCAGGGGACATACTTCAATATTACATCTTCTTCAGGTACGAAACGCCCTTCCATTCGAAGTAGGCGGGAGTTTTTCCAAAACCCTTCGATTCCATGTGGTGGCACCCAAACCTGTAGCAGTACAAGGTCTCCAAGAAGGTACGGGCGACGACATGTACACGGGTCTACAAAGAAAATATCGGTCTTCCCATTCCAGGTACCCCGGTCCATACCATCAACTCGCGCCTCGGCGACTACGGTGAAGATGATGTCCTAGACCGTAGCGACGTTGACGAAGCTGCTCGATGTTGGAGGTCTTCCAGATTGAGAGTACTGGTCTCCAGGTAGCTATCCATGGGTGACTCCATACTAGAAGTTTCGCAGCTGTTTGGAGGTGACATGAATTCCAAAGGTCTTCTCCAGTCAGGCTGCGACTGGAGATGACTTCATATTTTGGTGTACATGAAGGTGATGGGCCAGCTCCTGCTTATAGAGGAACATCTTGGGTATCTTCCGCCCTGGTACTCGTATCCACGTCCTCTGTCTGGGCTGCGAAAACTTTGCTGATATGTGACTCGGTCAAAGTGACTTTTTTGGCCCCCCTGTATAGTGAGACTGCCGCACTCAGCCTAGCTTTGTTAGGAGGCATGGAGTGGGGCCACCTTTGGTGTGCTTTACAACTTGTTTCCTTACTGAACCCGTCACTGTTGGTAGAACACACAGTCGTTGGAGGCTCGTTCGGCGCCTCCTGACCCCGCCCGACCAACTGAATAAATGTTCCCCATGACATGCACTAAACGATCATGTGGGATCCCCTATAATGTGAGGACCCCTTCAGTTCCAAACGTATCCACTTGTTTTCCCGGGAGACGGTAAAGAGGATCGTAATTCGCCGCACCGCCACGCGCGGCGATGGGCGCGGCGTTTTCATAACTCGTTTTAACCTGTCGAATGAAGCACCGGACTTCATGTAGACCCCGTCATCGTAGACACTCATTACTGTTTTCGGTCCTTAATTGCATGTTGTCGCCATCTACTGCCTGAAACCATCGTCCTTTGCGGGCGGGACGTCGCACGCGACGCCCAGCAGCGCGGCAAATTACGATCCTCTTGTCACATACCCTGTTTTCCCTCGCACGCATCTGCACTTTTGGTATGGGGTAGAGGATAATCATATCATCGCGAGATAAACGACATTCATTCCGGTTTATTCCGGCTGTTTACCGTTCGGACGGCTCAAGCCGAATCTAATCGTGCTGGGATGCTGGAAAGGTCACTCCTCTTTGGACCATCCAAAACGTGGGAACATATGGCTTCTTTTGTAGCAATTTGCCTTCGAGACTACAGGCTCCAGTGATTGACTATGGCAGTGACTATACACGCTCTTCTTATCCGAACTTTATAATATCGAAGTTATGTTTCTATTGAAGACCCTATAGTGAGACCATGCCGACATGCGCTGTGGTGGGCACTAGTCCGTTTGCGTCACATAGTATACGGTAATGGTAAGTGCCACTTGAACTACTGTGTCAGAACGAAGCTGCAACTTCAAACTTTCATAAAAACGTTTCTTCATCACATAATGACAATGTCTGCAAGAGCTCACGTGCTGATTCTGCTGCACATAATCTTTTGTTTCTTATTTGAATGGAAGGTTGTCATAGTAAGTTCATTACCTGGTATTATATTGTTATTTTGCAGGGCGTCAGCATTGTAATAAATGATAATAATCGCTGCAGTTCTAGCCCATTACCTGAAGTACATGCTGCAGTGGAGTGAGCTCAAGTGTAAAATTGGAATGGGACTTTAAAATACTGGAGACGCTTTAACTATCGTTTTTGCTTATTCAAAGTGGCTTCCGTAGTTTGTGAGGTATGAGCTCTCCAGCGGAGAAATATGTGCTGTATGTAGAGTGCATGAAGCTTGGAGGACGCGGAAAACTATTTCTGGGCAGCAGAAGGAGTTCCGTATGGAGCACATCGTTGTTCCCGAGAACAACACTACTACAACAACTACTCCACATACTGCACTAGGTAGCACTAAGACAGCTACCGCGACAGCTTATAAAGGAGTTATTAGTATGGACACCTGAATCTGACAGTAGTTTACAGCCACCGGAGGATGGAAGGAGGCTCGGTTGGCCAAGGCGTGAGACGATGGGATTTGGCTCCCAGACCGCGCGCGGTGAGCAGGCCACTTGTCATACACCAGTTCCACCTTCGATCTACGACTTATCATCTCGGAATGCTCCTTCTCTGGCTTGGAATAATAAATCAAGGACGTTCACGTACAGCTAAGCAAAAAAAAAACGAAAAACGTTTTCGTCGAGTAGAGAAGTGAATAATCGGGTGTTTTATATGGATTTTTGTGAAAGCAAACGGTGAGAGTAGTTCACATTATGTTTGGTTGGCTCGCCGTAGCCAGGAGAGATGTGCCGCGTCATTGTTGTCGCATATGTAGACACATGGGATTGGAATCGTCATCGTGCAGACGTTTTGTACGCCAACGGGAATAGAAACACTCACATACATACGTCAGCTGCTTCTGTAACATTGTCTGAGCCTATATTTACTTAGCATACGAATTTGCTGTGAAATAGCTCCCCTATCATATGAGCGCTAAAACCAACAATATCCCATTGTGACGACATAAAGAGAAGTTGCCGCTATTCACCATTCACTGCCCCAGTTACTGTTCCAAAATATGATCAGTTTTTTACAAGCTCTTTCCCCGAGTGCGGGTTTGGCTGAAAACTTGAGGCTGAAAACTCTACAATGACAGTTCAACCTTCTAAGCACGAATATTGCATCGACGTTGCTCGAGACCGCCTGGCAGCATTACGGGCTATGGCACCATGTCCATGTGTTGAAGCTGGAGCGGACGCTAGGCGGTTTCGGGTTAAAGGCAGTTGGCACGATAAATCCCCAAGACGACTAGGATCAATACTCCTGGCAGGATAGAATTCCGCGACCCTGGGCAGGCGCTGCATAGCGGTTTCCCGAGGAAGGTGCCCTTATAAGGGCCCTATCAAGCCACAACTTTACGTCCCAAACGCCCGCCACGCCCGCCCACAAATGGACGACCGTTCCTGACGCTCGTATTCATTCATTTGCTAAGCAAATTATGAAGCGAAGGGATTGGTATGAAGCGGCCGTGATGCTGCATGGATATATGGGTACACATATGCAGCCGTATCTTCGGTAGCGGTGATTGGTAAGATGCCTACGGGAAACTCGTCCGAAATCGATTTACAAGTCACTGAGAACGGAGGTCGCAGGATTTTGACCGTTTCACTCCGTTCTTTCGCCATTTCCCCACTATACAGCGCCCTACTAGCATTTTAGGCTAAGTAGGAAACCATCGTGCCAACTGCCTTTGAGCATTGTGCTAGGGCAGTTGGAGGAACACAACGGGGCATGAACACTTTCTGGATGCTTTTGCGTGAAGGATTTCTCCCTTTTGTCTAAGACTCAGAATTCAGCTGAGGTCAGGGCACCATATTTCGGGAAGGTACAGATAGAGAATAGACGCGCGCTGTCAGTCGTATCCCACCAGACCGGTCGTTGTGGCGAATCCTAACGAAGCGGTCGTATTGTGGTTAGCTTGGGGGATGGTGGATTCGTTTTTGAACTTGTCTAAGAGAAACTTGGGATGCGTAGGGGAAATTGTTTCCGATGTTGACTTTTTGCGGTTTTCTCGTTTCACATGTGCTCCCCTCGCTCGACAACGGAATTTTGTAGAAAAACTAGAAAATTCCCGGGAAACCCCGGAAAAACTGGTAGGTGAAAGGTAGGACGTGATAGAGTAGAGGGACGTGGCACAGAAGCGAATTAGGAGGGGGGGGTCGTATTTTCCGAAAATTCCCCCAACCACCGACGGGCGAGACGTGCCTTGATCTCCCCTTCCCCAATGTCTGTTCCCATGCAGATGTGACGTTCAGGTTCAGGGGCTCAGAAAACGCCTGGTTGTGCCTGTAGCGAGGGCGCCAAACCGTTTCGGTGTGATACTCGTATTCAAGAGATCAAACTACATTTGGGTACAAATTTTCGGCCAATCTGCCTTTAAAGACGGAGGGGAAAAGAGCCGGTAAAAAACTGACCTGATTTCTGAAGATTGGAGCAATAAAGGGTAGAAATAGATAGGGGTAGATAAAAGTCTCGAAAAACTTAATTCTAGGACAAGCTCAAGCTGAGCTAGAAAATGGTTTGGTTCATGGCCAGTGAGACTTGTTTATTGTTACAACCAGTGACTGAAGCATGCAAATGTCTAGGTAAACTCATCATTGTAATGTACGACTTTAGTTTTTACCAAGGTCAAATGTGCAGGTGTTATATCGAGCTTCTTCGAACACTCTGTTCTTTTCACATGTACACTGCCTGCTCCTTCCTCACCTATTTATCATTTGCAAAGTTGCAACAATGAGGTGGATGAGAAGGCAGGTAATATTGTAAAGTTCACCTTTGCTATCCTCTCTCAGTGGCCATGACACAGCTCAACACCTCGTCGGCCACCACATCAAGCTCACCTCAAATTCTCTTGCGATGTCTTCCTCAAAAGCTGTTGTATGTGTTCCACCAAACCTTTTGTATGACTCATAGAGGGTAAAATGACGTTGCTGGCAGCTGTTTGAACGGCGGATCAAACCCCGTTCGGATAAATAACCTAAGGTCGGTAATCGATGACACCATTATTTGAAAATTCAAGAGTGCTGTTCGCAACCATCTTTTAACTTAATTCTGGGCCAGTCGAAAATCAAGTAAAGTTGCCACCCTATCATTTTGTACTTCTGCTGTAATAGTGGTAAGACCCAAAGTACGTCCACCGGTGAGGGAAACCTTTGCAGAATACAACCCTCCTTCGAAACTTCCTCTTTCCTCTGTGACTCGACTTCGCCTGGCATCCGCCGTTCTCCGCCAGCCCATCATTCGCTCAACCATCTTACGAAACACATCTCATAATTCTGCCAGCATCTCCTACCTCCAGTCTCCAAGCTTTTCTCAACGGCTGCGATATAGCAGTTGGGAGGGGAGGGGGGAGTGGGTATTGCGTTCAGCGAACGAGGCAAAAAAATAACGAACGAAGATACCGAGAAAAGTCAACAATGATTTGTTTTCCACATAAGCAAACGCCGCCCAACGTCCGCCCCTTAATCCTTCTATAGCAACGAGTTACGATCCCCTTCCTGGGACCCCCAACTGCGGCGTGCCCCAGTAGCGTCCCCTCCGACAAGCGCCACTTGATTCCCACAACATTCACTTGAACATAACTTCTCTCCATATTTACTTCGGAAGTATTTCCTCAGCAGGATAATCGTTTCTCCTGAACTAGTTCTTGCAAACTGAAATGGCTGTTCTTTGTCTTCCTGGTGATCCTTTTGCATATTTCCCATCTTTTTGTTTCTTATTATCTAAAAAATATAAGGTCAGAACATGTGTGAAGTTTTGGTTGGGCAGTCAGAGACTATTTAGGTGCAGCTGATTTTATTGACTTGTCTTTTGCTGTAAAAGAGATGGAAGGAAACATTCCATGCGTAATATTAAATCCGAACTCGGAGTAACTCAATAAGGGTCGAAAGGGTAGAGGATTGCTGTGCACCAGATGTATTTCAGTTTGCCTACGGCTTAAATTTCTCTCAATTTCTCTGTGTGACAGTCAGCTGCGCACTTTGGCTTTATAGACTAATTTCAGTTAACCGAATGCAATGAAATAGCTTCAACTCTGTAGCTTCCCACTCTGTTTACTGAGAAGTTACGCATGGCGATCCATGGTTTGGTCTTTGAATTCGACCCATTTAGATGGTTTTCGCTGGATTGTCTAACATTCGAAATTTTATACGTTTTTTCGGATACTCAGAAGTGAGACGGAATGTGCTTGAACGAACGGCTGCCGCCTCTAAATGAACGCTGTTTTTGCGTGTCCCTGAACAGTCGGCAAAGGATTATGACTAACAATAACAATGCAGTTTAGAGAGAGCAAAGCGCAAAGAGGTTTTTGAACCCTTCCTACCAGTGATCGTTTTCCGGTCGCTTCAACCGATGAAAAAGGGACCATACTACCTACCATATCATACCTTCTTCCGTCTGTTTGTTCACTGATAATATAAAATAGGTCGACATCGTCGTAGTCTGGCGGGTGGTGCGTGGGGTGCGCTCTAAAAGGCGGTAACATGGTCCACTCGAAGCGTTCTCTGTGGTACTTTCCTACTCGAAGCATCCACTGTTGCTCTTGAACGCAGCAACTGGTGAGCTCATTCCACGCCTCCTCACACCGCCTCGTCGAACTGTAATAATTTAACTGTATATAACACAACTATTGCCTCTGATCTCTACCCAAGGTCGCAGCTTCTCACTTTTCGCTTATACCTACAATCCGAGAGAAGGGAACCTTATTTGTAACGGTTTCGTTTTTTTCAGTAGGTGAGATAATTATCAGCTAAGAATTGATATTTGGGATCGCTACATATCATTTGCTGTTGCGGAAAGTATCTTTAATCAGGGCACGTCCTACCGGTGAGGGAAAATCTTGAAGACTCCCACGAAAAACCTTCACTGGTGCAATCGTCTCCCCTCTCTCAATTTCCCATGTTACATCCTGACTGTTATCTTTTTATCTTCCCAGCTTCCTACTCCATCTTCGGAGTTCTCTCGAGAAATGCCTATACTTTCCAACCTGCCGTCGAGCAGGGGGTAGGGAGGGGAGGAGCAGAGCGCACTTGAAGTATGGAAAACCGAGAAAAGTCGACAACCGGAAACATTCTCTCAGAGGCGAATACGGCCCTCTCCCTTCGAGCGACCACATACGACCCCCTCACTGAGGATCCCTACGACGTGCCCTGTCTTCAGTCAGCGGTCACGTCCCACAGGCTTTCCTTTCAATTCC
>MU962211.1:0-13300 GCA_036418165.1 Cooperia oncophora | reverse complement strand
CTACCACAAGGATATGTGATGCCCATGAAATTGTCTCTTGAATTTGAAGCATTCAGTTTGGTGTTTCCTGGGGGAACATTTCACGTCGTTGTTTGGTCTGGGAGAGGGTGGGCATTGCGATCTGTTTTGTCATAACAATTTTCACTTTGATGAGACTTGTCAAGCCCTGTAAGCTGCCAAAAGGTGCATGTGAACCACTTTTAGCAAAATAGTTCACAGGTCTTCACAAGAGCGGCTGTGAAAACTTCGCTAATAACTAATTCAGAATGTTTCTTCAGCCTCCCGAGATTTGTACAGATACTTTATTGGACTAACGTTTCGGCGAACATCGCCTTCTTCGGAGCCTGCAAGTCGAAACCTATCATCGAAACAATTCACTCAAGCACCATTTCTAATTACAGTAAGAAACTACGGGCTAGGATATCTTAGAACTAGGTCGAAAGCCACCAACCTTTTGACGGGTAGAACTTCTACCGGGCACTCTGAGTTTCGAGACTACAAGACGGTAGCTTATATATGGTTTTAATAACTCTGAGTGACGGGTCAGAGGGCTTGAGGGAACATACAAAGGGCATGCCATCCGCTGTAATTAGGACACGAACCTTAAGGAACCAATTGGAACGCAGAGGTCGGTCCTCCGCTGAAGCGTGAAGAACCAGCCTTTGGGGGTATTGTAATTTGAAAATTTTAAGACTGGACCGAAACTTATAGAGACCCCCCAGGATTGATCATGTAGATCAATAGTCCCACTGGCTGCCAAATGATGGGGGTCCCTGCGGATCGCCGCGCATTCAACATGATTATCGATTTAAAGGGTAATACTAAGTAAGCCCCCTCCGCGCCCCCCGCGGGGGTATTGAATGCGTAGATCAAAAGCCGCAAAGGTCCGCAAAGGGTGCCAGCTCTCTGGTGATCGCAACGCACTCTTCCTTCCTATTAATTCTGAGGATTCTTAGAGGCAATCCACAAAGCTTCGAGTGTCTTGCGGGCCGAAACATCCTGTTCACGTGCCAGGATCGTAATTTTCACCGCAATGTCCACACTTTGATGTTTTTGAGCCTTGTGGTCGCCGAGAGGAGTGCATATCTTGGACTTCTTCATTCCATCCAAGTGTTCCTTCACCCTGACACAGAGCGGTCTTCCCGTTTCCCCCACATATTCGTCCCCGCACACCTGACACGTTATGAGATAGACTACTCCTGAGGTCATACAATCACCACTCCTTCCAAATGGACAAATTACGCAGGAGGGGGTTAGGCAGAGTCGGTCATACAGACGATTCCGGACCAACTGCCTCTTCAGGTTAGGAGGAGGAATCTCGACTAATCTGACCGTGTCCTGGAGATCCGCTTTTCGTAAGCAGCCGCGTAAAGCAGCGCTCAGTTCGTCCGATACAAATGGGATACAGAATGGTAGCTTGGCCTGCTCTGCTTCCTGCCTATCTTCTGTCCTAGTTTGTCTTCTATGCCATGTCGGCCGTCCACAGCGAACATAGCCGTTCTCCTCTGCTACGCGGTAGGCCAGTGTCATCGACTCTGTTCTGCACGCGCCTTCTGACGAGACTGCAGAGGCCGTACGATACATGTTCTTGACAATGGCCCTCTTAGTAGCAGAGGGATGGGCCGAGCTGGAATGAACAATTATATTTTTACTGCTAGGCTTTCGATACCACTTCGTTCTATGAACTCCCCGCGAGAAATATACTTGTACGTTGAGGAAGGCAAGCCAATCCTCTGTCGGCTTCTCGCGCGTGAACTTTATATGCTCCGCCTGCTCGTTAGCAGGTGGAAGCAGCAGTCCATCTCCGATTGGGTGGAACATACAACGAAGCAATCATCTATATACCTGCAGTAAATAATCGGCTTACGTTCTAGGACAGGTTTCTCAACTTTGTACATGAAGGCTATTGCCAGAGCAGGAGCTAACCTCTGCCCCATAGCTAGTCCTCTAATCTGTTTATAGTATTCGCCTGACCATCTGAATACGTTGCATTTTAGGCATTCGTCGAGTAATGCCATAACTTGTACAATGGAAAGGCCGTATAGATTGAGTCTAGCATGGTGTTCGGTGAGGATCTCTAGAACTGCTTGCATCGCGCTTTCTCTCGGAACGTTCGTATACAGTGATGTTACATCGAACGATTCCATTACATTCCCTTCCTCTAACCTGGCCTCATGGAGTTTCTGGAGGAAACATATTAGTGTTGTTAGGTGTGCGGGGACAAATTGAAGAAGTTGCCCGAATATGAGGTTTAGGAACCAGGAGATCCTATCCGTTGGGCCGCCCACACTGCTTATAATAGGTCTCACCTTGAAGTCCGTAGGGTCAGCCATCCCCAGCCCTTGACGAGGTAGTTTGTGGGTTTTGATAAGCACGTACAACACAGGGCAAGTGGGTAAGTCGCACTTCAACCTGGTCACCAGGCTCCGTTGCAAATTTGCTGACTTAGCGACTTCAGCCCATACCCTGTTAAGTCGACGATACTGTTTGGCAAACTCCTCCTGCGTGGATGGGACTATACGTTGTTTCATCCTGAAGATGTAATCGTGTGATAGCTGTCCAAGCTTTGATGGAGGACACAACTCGCCCACCTTGGTCGTAACGGACGATTTTTATACACCCGACTCCATAACTCCCTCAGTTTCTTTGAGCTCGCCTTTGGCTACGTGAGGTTGGACGTAAACGCGTTTTTTGGATGTTCGGCGCTGATCAGCTGAGAGCACGGCTGTTGCAAATAAACGAAACTTTATATCGGCAGCAGCATTAGGCTCCTGTGGGAGGAGATACCGTGCTGGGAAGGGCGGGGTTGGGATTGTTGCGGTTGCTCCAACAAGCTGGGCGTTGTCGGCAAGGGTTTCCTTTTTGGCCTTTCGGCGTAGGCGATCCTGCAGGGACTGCAAGTTCCCGACTATGTTACGTGCAGCAATGTGGTTAAGGGACTGACTGGGTGAGTAGCTTGGTCCCAAGTTCCAACACAGAAATGGCGCCCTCAGAGAGCCCCACATTCCCAATGACCGTCACCCTAGAGCCAAACACTCGTTCACCGCCATTATTTGGAGCCACAGAGTTTTCAGTAGAGTTGGTTATATCGTATTAAACTCGGCAAGCTTTGGCCAGGGCTGCCTCCTCTAAGCCGAACCTGAGTTTATTCAGCTGGAGATGCAGTTCGAGGGGAACGCCCTGAGTAAAGCTTGTGTGTTTTCTCAGTAGTTGCTGAGATAGCCTGACAAGCGAGGCGAAGGAGTGTGCTAGTCAGGTTGACGAACGGCTCGAATCTCGTGCTCGGCTGGCCTCACAAAGACATCTCAAGAATTAGTCACTCGAAAGCTTCGCAGTCGTGTTGGTTGTTTTTGAAGGTTGCGCGGAAATAGTCGATGCATCATCGTCGAGTAACTCACCAAAACAACTCTTCCTCTACCGTAACTGAATATCAGAGTTGTGAATCGCTAAGAAACCCTTTCTCAACATTTCGTAGAATTTTTGGACCTGTTCGGCCTACAGGAGCATTTCGGGCCCTGGCTAGTTCCCTTTGCAAGTCCGTGTTAAAAGGCGTGTCCCGCCGATGAAACCGCTAGTGGATGTTGCAAAAGGAGGAGAAAATTCCCAAGGTGAACCTCCATTTGAAGAGAAAATGCCGAGCGGGCGAAAGTTCGGAAAACGCATTCGGCCTTCTCTAGCCCCCAAGCAATTGTAGATGGTAAAGACCGACTGCCGCGACCTGGATATTCCCGTCCGGGCTGCATTCCCACTAATGAACCTATGACAATATAAGAGACATTGAATGCATTGGCACTCCATGACACTTGCCGGGAGCATTTTACATTTGTCTGGAAGGCTTTGAGCGGAGTCTGGGGCGGATCACTGAAAAAGCGAATGTACCACTGAAGCAACAATGCCGCCTTAATTCTTGCCATGCAACTTTCCGCCACGAAACTATCACAGGGTTTCCGGACCGCAGTACCTTCCTATAAGACCTCTAGCATTTTCATAGGTCATCGCGAACCGTTCTTTTGGCTAGCAGGTCTCACTTTGATACGACTTGCAGACTCCTGTGAAGCTGCGAATCGAGTGGGCCACATTTTCATAGAAAATTCACAGGTCTGCACAATATGGCCTGAACAAGTTTAATTGTGCAACGTCAAGCCAAACTGCACCGAATTTCGTTGCGCTTCGATCCAAAAAGATTCAGAACGAGGAACATAGGAGGCCCGCAGAACGTGCGTAAACTCCGTTGATCACTGAGCGAACTTCGAAATGGTAACTGTAGCCAGGAATAACCATAGGCAATCTCCAGATCTAAAACTGTATTCTATGTGCTGACATGATTGTAAGCAGCGGAAGCAATAGCCAACAGGTTGCGGAAATTAGATGCAGGTTAAAAAGTGTCCAAACTGGTATCAAGCGAACCAATGTCACTGTGGTTTTGCACAATACGAATCGCAGGGACACTTCACCATATTCTGCGTATTCGAATAGGTTTTAACTATAGCATAGGTCGTTGGAACACGATGAAACCTTTGAAGGCTTGGAAAAACAAGAGATTCAAGGGGCTCGTTCCTGATGATAGACAGCCTTCCAACCAAATTTCGGTTATCAAGCAATCCAAAAATGTTGAACCTGTTAAAACTTCTGGAGCTTCAGCATTAGCTCAGTGAGGAGTTCATGAAGTTGTGGGTGAGAAGGGGGTTAAAATTACTCCCAGATTTAAGCGAGGGTAATTTGCACAGCAGCTTCACGAAGAGCTTCTCCTATGCTCTTCTATTTCCGTGAGAGGCGTACTTCGAATGTCATTTTGCGAGGTATTCCGGTGGATGATCATCACGAGAGTGTGCAGGCGCGCGACAGGAAAAGCCCTATGGTTGCTGATGCGCTGACTGGTGGAGTGTTGTGGGGTTACTCCGCCTACACTCCATTTCGCAAACAATGCCTTCGAGCCTAAGTGGAAACGAATCAGTAGAAAACGAAAGTTTCCACTCAGAAGCTTCCACAGGATGAGGAAGGAGAGCACTGCGTCAGATCAGTACTTTCGGAAAGGAGCAAATAGCCTTCGAAAGCCGTCTACCGAAAAAATCCAAAAGCTCATTGGCTTTTGCTGATAACCAGAAGGCTCTTAAGAAACTACGGCTTGCGGAGGCAGCAAGGGTCTTAATCTTACTTAACTATGTCACCAATTGTGATCCATTCTTACTTTCCAGCGTTTCATTATTAGAATAAGTTCAGTCTGGAAGAGCACCATAAGGTACTCAGCAAAGCTCGTGAAGGACACCACTTTCAGATTGATCATAGGTGATTTGTTGTGATCAGAGCGGCTCACTTGTTCATACCGTTTTGCAGCTTACGAGGACTTTACAATTCTCATCAAAGTGGAACTGACAGTTGAAAACAACGAAGCAGCACCCCTCTTTAAACCGTGAATTCACGCTAGGAGGTGGTATTGTTTATTTCGTTACTACGGGCTAGGGAATGACGGGCTTACACTGCGCGGTTTCTCTTGGTAAAAAACATTCTGTCGGTAATAAATACCTGGGAATACCCACACTTCTATATACAGTGACGCGGTGAGATCCTATATTTTATTACACCTCTGACACACGAAAACAATTAATGAAAATAAACAAAAATCCTTGGGAAGCAGTGTTGGAGTCAATAAAAAATAAAAAAAATGTCTCTGGTCTCCTAAGGGATAAAGGCATGGCGATTAGGAAAACCGTCTACCCAGCTCAATTACACCAGTTCTCCTTCCAGTACGACTTCCTACTTCCTTACAGTGTACATGTAGTCTTTACAACCATGCACTATGGCATGGAACTCACGACGTTCTCCATCACTGATCGCTTTCCTCTCCCGATCGCTACCTCTAGAAAACCAGTAGAAAAGCTGTAGGTGAGCTCATTCCACGCCTTCTCACACCGCTCCGACTGACTGCGACGATATCAGATAAACGGCGTCACCTCGTACCTACAAACTCCCATAACATCCTTTCCAGCGGCTGTGACGAGTGACGAGTATATATCCCAGCAGGAATAAAGAAATTCCGCGTAGGCAAGGACATTCTGTGACCGCTTTATAGGAACCCCTGGTGTTGGAAAAGTGGGCCCGTGTGTATGCTGGGTACAACAGAGTGATACAAGTATGGCGCAGAAATGTAAGGGGAAGAATGCAATGTTGCTCGAGTGGCCTCCCATCCAACAAGCTGAATCCGCCCATGCGATATCTGTCATCTCAGCGTTTTGGCCGTCGATTGCTTTTCGATTGGCTTTCTAGTGAATCCCAACTCCACCTCTCGCTCAGAGCCAACTGCAACAGGTAGAGCCTCATTCAGAGCGTTTCTATCGGCTCAGTTTCTTTCCCCAAGCGTTAATCAAACCATGGTGTATCCCTTCGTTAAAGGAAATTTTTGCAAAATGCGACTCCCGTCAGGATTACTCCTCTGGTACTCTCGATACCCTCCTCCTTGGCCCCTCGCTGGAAATCCCAACTACGACGTGCTCTCAGATCATTAGCACGTACACTTTCGCGGATGCTTCCAAATGCTGTGACATGTAGACAGGAATAGTTATCATATTTGTGGTGAATTAAAGAAATTTTTTGGAGGTCTCAGAGGTAAGGGGGGGGACGAGTGGAAATCTCAGGCGAATAAATCGACCCAAGCCCCCCCCTGGAAGTGACCAGACGAGCTGCACCGTTGACAAGAACGAAATGTGTTATGTTGCTAAACTTGCCCGCTCGCGGCTCGCGTTGATGGAAGAAAGAAAAACTGTATGAAACTGTCGGAACGCCTTCATGGCACTCATCCTCTCATGTGGAGCGGCATAAATCCAATAGTGATTCCGGACGAGTGACCAGACGACTGCAGCTCGAAGAAGCATGCGACCGAACAAGACGACGAGAACACCACCGCAGCCAGCCGAGGGCGGAGCCACTTGCGCGGTTTCTACCTTACAACATTCTGACGCGTAACTGGTACAATGTCGATCATCGCTGTTCTACCGTTCCCCACAAGAAACGTCGACTCTTAAGACTGGATCTCAAAGAACTGCTTTGAATACTCTCAGCGCAGAGAAACAACTTTCTGAAATGCTACAGCTTGACATAATAGATCTTCCTTTGTGATTTACTTAGCCAGTATGTGAAGAGAAATATAGTAGTGTCCAGCCTATATTGACTAAGTCGAGACCCGCAAGACTTGAAAAAAATGACGACTGTTAATGGAATACAATAAATTAACTGCGCCCAAATAGCGCATTTTTTATTGCCATAAAAAAAGCCAGAATGTTTGGCGTTCCTCTGGTAGTGTGTGAGAGAAAGACTTCAGAGCCTTCGCTATGACTTGGTTATAGGACACATCATAGCTGTGACACGCAGTGTGGAGGGGGGGGGGCTGTATTCGCCTTCAGGAGGGGGTCGTAGTTTTTGCAGCAGGAAATGATTCACGTTGTTGCGTCTCCTCGCTTGATTGGCGTAAATCCCTTCGCTTGTTCTTGCTTAGCGATGCAGCAAACTACGATAGTCTGATAGTCTGATAGGTCGGAGGTGTCCATAGCCCCAACCTTCCCCTCCCCACGCCATGGTTTCCCTCGACAACAGGATTCGGAAGAAGTATAAAGGGCATCGGTTGGTTCAGTTGGTAGAATGACTCGCCTGCCACGCGGCGCGGCCGGGTTCGCATTCCCTGCCGGATGCAAGTTTTATCGTGTGGAGGCCTCTTAGTTCCACTCAAAAGTGGTGAGCATAAGAACCGGTGGTGAAAGAGATTCCTGACCGAAGGCGAGATCGGGAGGTAGATCGTGTTCAACAGAAAGTATGGTCGTGTTTTGCCCCCATGGCTGGCAAATATCCACTTTGATCGAGCTTTTTGAAGATTTTTAAATTTCCTCTTGTAAAAATCGCTCCATAAAATTTCATGATGTTAGGGCTGGTCTGCTTTCGTGCCACGACTGGGGAAATGAAAGGCCAAAGACCTACTGAAACAGTGGTTTGTTCAGTCGGTAGCTGAGAATTGTTTGCTTGAGAATTTTCCAGGTCCTGGTGACATCCCCAGGGTAAGGCCTGGCCCACTGATTATTTTGGGCAAAATTCTTGACCTAAGAATGCCCGCCCTTCCCTTCAAGCAACTTCTGGGAACTGTAGAAAAGGAAAGAGATCTGAAAGAAGAAGAAATCGCTCCAAGTATAGGACATGCACTTGTGACGTCAGACCTAGAAGCCGGTTCCAAATCAGATCGCTTTATTCTCTCGTCCTACTGGTTCATCCGGAACATTAGATCAGCTTCCTATCTTCAATGGGACAATCTGTAGCGGGGCACTCGTACTTCAGGTATCCATTGCCCAGATGCGAGAAAGCTGCCCTTTCAGTGAGTTTCGCCCGAGACAAAGTCAACTCAGCGGTGATTCTCGCGAGGCTGATGGAGAGCGTCTCAGAATTGGAGCGAATCATCATTGCGCGTCAGAGAGCCGTCGTACGTTGGGATCCCTAGCGAATGGGAGGGGAGAGGGGGTCGTATTTGGTAACTAGAGGGTCTGAGAGCGTAATTTCTTTTGGTGAAAATACTTTTGATTGTTGCCCTCCGCCTGTCCTCCTGCTCGACGACAATTTTCGAGGAAATCGTAGAGACTTCTAGAGAGGACCCCGGAATAGTGAAAAGAAGTGGAAATTTGAGGTGGTGGGTGGAAAGGATGAAGGCGCGCTGGATATCATTACCCTAAGAAAATTGAATTCAGAGGAGAGGGGGGCGGGTATTTTCGTATAAATTTCCCAATGGCACAGATAGGCCCTTCTTGCCAGTCCAGGTGAAAAAAAAATAAAAAAAAAAACACGCATTCTTCTTTGGAAAGAGCTCATTTCATCTCTACCCACTGGCAAAAAAAAATCTCGTTGTAATAGATAATTATTAGTGGAGTGTCACCAAACAGATCTGAGCAGTTAATAAGAAGCGGCTAGGTCAAAGGTAAGACCTGAAGGAGATAATGTAAGGTTTCTGTCCCCAGAGGGTCAGATTCGGTCTACAGTACAGAGCTGCTCGGCTCGGCTATCTGTGGTGCGCAGGACCTCCCAATGAGCGGTTTACCCTGACCCTATGTAAGTGGAATTGGTCCGTAATTGTGTGAAAGAGCACTTGTTGGGAGACTACGGGTATCGGGCAGGTTGGTTATGAGGGCACTATACACTAAAATCCCTGAAAGGCGGTAGGCTGGTCCATACCTTGAAAGACGTTGCAGCTGCCAGGGTTTCCGTGAGATTTTCCACTTCGGGACAGTTGTAATTTCTTCATTTCGTTTCTTTGTCCAGCAGAACAAGATGACAGTTGTCTCAGGCTGGAAGATACCACGAGTAACCCATCCTATTCCGCGTTTCAATGCCACGTCTACCCCGTCTTAGGGTTAAGGAGAGTATGCAATACAGGGGGGGGGCAAAAAAAGTCACTTTTCTTCATTGACTTTCGAGGCGCTATAAATTACACTTTATTGAATTCTCATCGGACATTTTCACCACCATATTAAAGAGCATATTAAATACTATCATGACACTCCGCCACAGACTTCTGGACGAGCCCATCGAGAGATTCTGGCGCGCGACCGCGATGTGGTGCCTGAGATCACCGAAATAGTCGATTTCTCCGCCATCGTAGACCCCTTTGAACTCCGCCCGAACCGGGTAAATGGAGGGACTCAGGTCAGGTGACCTGGTGGTGGGGTGATGGGTTGTGTTCCTTCTCTTTAATACTCAGCCCCCTTCCATTCCAAGTAGGCGAGAGTTTCTCCAACGCCCTTCGATTTCATGTGGTGGCACTCAATGCTGTAGCAGTACAAAGTTTCCAAGAAGGTACGGGCGACGACATGTGAGGAGGATATTCTTCACGAGTTGCTCAATGTAACCGCCAGCGCTCACCTTATGTCCGGGGTCCACGAAGAAAATATTGGTCTTCCCATTCCAGGTACGTCGGTCCATACCATCAACCCGCGCCTTGGCGACTGTGGTGAAGATGATGTCCTAGACCGTGGCGACGTTGTCGGAGCTGCTCGATGTTGGAGGTCATCCAGATCGAGAGTACTGGTCTCCAGGTAGCTATCCATGGGTGACTCCATACTAGAAGTTTCGCAGCTGTTTGGAGGTGACGTGAATTCCAAAGGTCTTCTAAAGTCAGGCTGCGACTGGAGATGACTTCATGTTTTGGCGTACATGAAGGTGATGGGCGAGAGCCAGCTCCTGCTTTGTAGAGGAACATCTTGGGTATCTTCCTGGTACTCGTATCCACGTCTTCTCTCTGGGCTGCGAAAACTTTGCTGATATGTGACTCGGTCGAAGTGACTTTTTTTTGCCCCCCCCCTGTATAGCCCAGAGGATGAGAGTTATACAGAGAGCTGTATATCCTGGACCAAGACCTCCTTTCATAAGCTCACACAGATGGAAAGGAGATCCCATTTCAGGACAGCTTTGGGAAAGTCTTTCAGATTGGTTCCACTTCTTGACGTGGAGACCACTCATAGACCCTGTCTGCGTCAGTGAGTGTGTCGTGTGTCTGCGCACGATAGTTATCGCAAATTACGAGCGCCCGTTTGAAAAATTCCCGAAATGTTGAAATGAAAAACCCGTCAATAAAAACGTGAAGAGATTGGAACGAGAAAAACCTGCTGTTGGTGGCTTTGATCTTTTTCCGACACAGTCGACATTCGGCCGCTTGCTCGGGCGTCGGCAATTCGTCGAAGAATCGCCACACCTAAAAGAAACACAGCCATCATGACCGCTACACCGTCAATCAGAAGAACGGGGGCCAGCCAGCTCTGAAAACTTGTCCGGAAGCGATTAGAGCCGCTACAAAAACAAAAATGCGGCGCCACTCGTGCGGTGAGGCGCTGTGGGTACGGTTTTCCCATCCACTGATTTTCAGAACTAGTCACACAAAAATTATGAGACGCATTGAATGCTAGCAGAGCACGGCAAAGGGGAGATAATTCAGAAAACAAAATTCAAAATAAAATTCTCCTCAACCAGAAGAAGAGTATACTATTCCCGAGCAAGTTTCGGAGAATGCGCCATCGTATCGACATTCATTAGAATCGCATATAAGTTTCAATAAAACTTTTGGATCGTGAGAGCCCAGATCCTTGTGCAACTCTGCTACTGTGATTAGAGATCTGCTGCTATACCTTTACAGATCAGAGGCACGTCCAAGGCTGGGAATTCTGGGGTGGGACAAGGGGGAGGCATACCTGGTTGATGGAGAGATTTGTCTTCGGGAGAATTTTTTTGCTTGTTAGCTTTTCCTGTTTTTTTTTTGTTCCAGGTGCACTCTATGTGCCATGTACGCCCCCTTTGACGGAGGTTTCTTGGCTTCTTTGGGCGGAGAGTAGAGGAGTTCTCAAGAGAAGTGGCAGAAACTTGAAGAAAGTTAATCTAGGAGAATGGTAGGGGTAGTATGGGGAAATAATTGAGACGTCTTTCTTCCAAAATTCGACCCACTGCTTTACGTCTTTTCCTATCATATCATAGCAGTTTTGGGGAAAACATTAGACAGATTTTGTCCAGTAAGAACTGGTCTCCTTCTCGAGACGAGACAGGGGGAGGTAATGCTCTGCGGTGAGCTGTCGTGTTCATTACCACCTGCACTATCGAAAGTTTCACCATCCACGGAGCATTGTTCTATGGCAGTTCGCCTTGGAGGGAAAATCTCGGTCCAAATAACGGTATAGCCGTTTTTCGGTGTCTATGGCATAGAAACAATCAGAAGAGGCCCTATACTTGGAGGAGAGTAGAAAATATGGAGCTTTCCAACCAGGCAGTCGCACATTGGCGATCCCCAGCGAGAGGGTCATATTTAGAAGTGAGGAGGGTCGTGTCTGCTCCTGAAAAGAAGTTTTTGTTGACTTCTCCCGCGTCATATTGGCATTATATACATTTATATCCCCTCCCCAACCCTTTACGCCACGACATCAGTGCTTGGGAGAAAACTGAAGAACCCCTTCAGAAAAATGATGGAAGTTGGGGAGGATTCTATAGAAGAACAAATATGAAGAAGGCCGTCGTAGCAGAGGAAAAACTTTTGAGGGTGGAAGTCTGGTCTGCAGATTAGCTCATCAGCGGCAGGACGTGCCCCGCCTTCAACAGAACTGATGTACAACAAACACTGGGAAACTGGTAGTGTAGTGACAATCACAAAAATATCCAGAATATCGAATTTAGGCTAAAGGATGAGTGGTGGGCATGCCCAGGATCTAACGGAGCTCAATATTCTCGAGGCGAAGCACTCATCCTTTCATCATCAGAGACTTATGAATTTATGCAATAATTAGTCCATTTCGTCCGTACTTTTGAGGTACTGGAATTTTTTCAAGGAGAAAAATTATTCCAAGCCTAACTTCCACTAACTACTAGGATTTCTCCCCAAATGTGAAGCCGCAGGGGTCTCACATAATGAAACTCTCAAAGGTGGTGCCTCCATTGATATGGGAGATATGGGCGGAGTCAGGCCTGCCACATTGGCCTCATTGGCGTGCCGCTTCTCGACCATAGGAAAAGGAGGTCGCGCTGTATGCACTTGGGGGGGGGTGTCAATGTTCGAGAACCACCACTGCTGCAGGTAGCCAGTCAGATAGAAGACGAACAGCATGATCAAAACTTGTTACTGTAAAGCTGGAAATTAACCAAGGTTGAGATTACTGGTGGAATCCTTCGCCACTGTGCGCCGTGCATTCAACGCGCTTTCAAAAATGCCTGAGCATTCGAATGCAACCCTAACCATAAGGAATTTACAAAGGTCATTAGATGTTTATATCAGTGTCCCCCCCACCACCCCGATTCTGGAGCTAAACGACCGTACGAAGAAGGGTCCGAATTGCCTAGGCAAGGATTTGTTGCGCATCCAGCTTAGGATCGGAAAAGTTCTAGCGGTGCTATTGTGACTACTGCATCTTCGGTTAATGTAAAGTTAAAGGTCCAAAGATATTGAAAAGTCCTCAAATATCTTCACATACCTTGGCGGTTTTCATGGTCGAACCGCCAACCCGTTTCCGAGGCATCACGTAGTCAGAGTTCTGAAATGAAAACACTTGTATAGTAAAAGGGATCTTGAAAAGGTACTGAAACAAAATACCAAAGAAAAAATAAGAAATAGGACGCCATGGTTTGGGTTATCTGAACTCGTTCCTTCAATTGACGTGAAACGAGCCCCTCCCATCAGACGAACCCTCACTGCACGGAATGCAGTTATTACAAATCGACCTACGACTGGAATCACCCATTTGAGAGGTCAGGGCACCCACTTCACTTGAAGCTCTTGAGCTTGAGGTCCGGTATATTCTAG
>MU962205.1:0-10579 GCA_036418165.1 Cooperia oncophora | reverse complement strand
CAGGGGCTGGTACGACCCCCCCCCCATGCTCGTACGATGTACGTCGCATGCTTACTACATACCCGCCGCTCGACGACTTTTTCATGAATGACCCTGGATTGGCTGCAGGGCGCTGCAGGGCACTTGAGGAATTCCCCAACAGGGGGGTCGTATTTGGCCGCCAGGAGAGGGGGGGGTCGTAGTGAGTGCGGCAGCCAGTAACGAGCAGCGCAAATTGTCAATGTGCTGAGTCCTGTAAACTTGCTTTGTAGAGAACTCGGATATGCAAAAAAATAGTACAAAACTTTCATTCATCAAACTAATCCGAAATAACTGCAAATATTAATAAGTCGACATCATCTCGTAGGTCCGTTGGTGACTAACGGGGGGTGAGTACAACCAGTCATACTCTGGTTCGCTGCCAATGATATAGCGTGTCCGCGGTCGCGCTTGGCGCTGAGCCAACCTGTTTTTTTTCGCGACAGGACTAGCATATCGTTCGTATAGACCTTTTCCAGCAGTTGGTCTCCTTTATCGGAGTCAGCAATTGGCGGAGCACGAATCTGGCAACGCGACGGACTGTTCCATCATGACGCAAATGGAAAACACTGTAAAACAATGTGGGAAAGATTCGCTGTGGACCGTCCTGAACCTATAGACAGCTTCTGCTCGCGGTTGGACAGACATTACGCCGAAGTTACCATCAGCCATCACCTTCGCCGCGACGCGCAAGTGCGCGGCGCATCCAAAGTCAGCGTGATCGGCGCTAAACGAACCATATTCTGCTCCTGCTCCACCACAGGATACGTTTTTCATGCGTTCCTGGTTATTCGAACACGCTCACTTGAAACGGTACACAGGAAACGGGTTTTCGCGCGCTCGGAGTACTGCGCGAGAAATCCCCATCGCCAGATCTCATGAATCCCGAGGACTTCAGAAACAGTTCAATAGGTTTTTAGAAAGAGCAAGTCTTCATACACTCGAATCCGTTCTCAGATTTGTAAATCTGAGTTACAAAAATATATTTGATTCAAACCTGTTTCCGAAAAAAATCCCCATCGACTCCCATCGCATACTTCTCTGTGATCTTTGCGGCCTTCATGAAAGTTCCAGCACTTTTTGGGAAGTCGCAGCCCATTTCTCTACCACGATATACGTCTCTCCTCTTCCCATAGGTTCGCGCTTCTTGAGGACGTTAATGTCCTCAAAGACCACCCATTTGGTGCTGAAACTCGCGTTCGACATGGTCTGGTCCCTGCCCAGAATCCCTTCCCCCGGTACCTCGGCCTTAAATCAGCTGATTGTGTCTGGTTTGCTCTCGTTCGTATTTACTCTTTCGTATTTAACTTCTTCTCGGTTTATTCGAATATCGAATATTTATCTTCTTATCAGTTTACTCGAATACGCGTCAGAGCGCGCCCAAGCAATTTTGCTTGGACCGCTCAGAGTGCTTTTAGGAGAAGTTGGCTTAATTTCCTGTTTTTTTTTTAATTGCAATTGATTTAGGTACCAGAGTTTGTTTTGACTCGAGGGAAGGTGGGTGGAACCTAATGGCCTTTCTTTTCTATTCTCTTTTCTGAATTAGGATAGAAATGAGCAAAAAGCGAGGGGGGCCTCATTCAGGATTGTTACTTTTTCCATTTTTCGCGCTTACTTATACATAAACTTATGAAGTTTCTCTCCTCGGGGGGGGGGGGGGAAGAAACTTCATAAGTTTAGGTATAGGGGGGGTCGTACCGAACCCCCAAAAAAAGGGGGGGGGGTCGTACGGGCTTCACCAAAATCCCCATCGAATGCTGTGCCCTGATTGGCTGACTGTGGTTGTGGTTTATACTCGGCGAAAAAGCTGAAGTTGTCGAGCGTGGGGGTATAGTACCTATATATTAGTACCTATAACACAGAAAATTCATAAAACTCATGAAGTGAACCACGTAACTCCTAGCCAGAAATACGACCCCCCTCCCAACAACGACCAAATACGACCCCCCTCCAAAACGTCCGCAAAGCGAGAAAAATCAACTATAAAAATAAATTTTTCCCAGCCCAAATACGACCCCCCCTTTTGGCGGCCAAATACGACCCCCCCCTAGGGAATCCTATCGATGACGCTGTGGCCCTGCGCCGCGATGCGACTATAGGTGTAGGGCTCAGCATCATTGGAACATGTGCACTAAAGCATTAATCAAGTATACAAGAAGCGCCGCAAGAAAAAACGCATAGAAAAAAATCCTGTTTGATCGGAACCATCTAGGAGTTTCACAGATTTCAGGTGAGTTCTCCAAAACCCTCGCGCTCGCGTGAATTAATCTTATCGATCTATGAGTCAATTTCTCTATCAGTGTACGAAACGAACGCTAGAAATTTAGCGATTATCAGTGCCAGTGAGGATTGATAAAGGAAATCCAGTTGAGGTGGGATTAACAGCACAGCAGGGAGTCAGCTTACCACTGTTGATCGCTTTTGCCTATCATCGAGGTTTTCGACTCTCGGCGAGCGCGATATCGCCTTTGTTTGCGGACTCCGCGATCTTGTATGTACAGTATAGGATTTCTTCAGCTTGCTTGATCGCTGTCTCTAACAAGGGAATGGTTTGAACTTTCCATGGAACTTTGAATGGAGACCTAGGTACATCGATAGAGCCTCGAAATAGTGATTTACGAATATCAGAGTTAAAGTGCTACGAGGACGCCCCTCCGACGAGATCTTGGGTGGCAAAAATTTGTAGTTCTGGCTGGCGTAAGCGCTGCCTGGAACGATGCCGTCGGCAGTGCCACCGTGGCCTCGTGGTAATGGTATCGCTTTTATGTCAAACGCATGCGGGTTTGCATCCGGGTGGCGCGAAAATTTTTGCTTCGCTCCGTAAAAGAGCTTCAACTCTAATTATCGAAATTCTTCCTAATTTGGGGCCCAGCAGGGTAAGTAGATCTAGTACCTCAAGTATATGACGTACTCTGATCTCAGTAATGGGAATTGTGGCTATCTGCCTCTCTGAACATATTACCCATCCAATTCAAAGTTTTAGCGAGAAATTCGTTCATGGGAGATTTCGACCCCCTGAACACGAATATCACATCCTTCGACGAAAAAACGCTCGTCTGGCCAAATTGCGATTCTGGGCAAAACTTTGAATTGTCGGAAGGGTGACCTGTTCAGAGAGGGCAGATATGAACTAAATCATACAGATCGAGTACGTCGTATACTTGATGTACTTGATCTACTTGCCTAAATTCGGAAGAATTTTGAAAATTAGAGTTGAAGCTCTTATACGGAGCGAAGCAAAAATGTTCGCGGCCAACCGGAACCCGCATGCGTTTGACTTGAAAGCGAGACCATTACCACGAGGCCACGGTGGCACTGCCGAAGCATCGATCAGCAGCGCTTACGAGCCAGAACTCAAACTTTGACCACCCAGATCTCGTCTGGGAGGTCCCCGTAGCACTTTTAATCTGCATATTCGTAATCAGCATTCGAGGCTCTATCGATGTACCTAGGTCTCCAACCAAAGTTCCATGGGAAGTTCAAACCATTCCCTTGTAAGGTGAAAAGCTGTAAACGCTCCCTATAGCTGTGTGAACCACGCAGGTAGGCCATGCTGGGATGACATCGGGGCATCAAAATTCTGGTGAAGGTCCGCTGGACCTTCCCAACTTTTGCCTGAGAATTTTTGGTATGAGGGCTTCATGCCTTCGAGCCATGCTCAAGTATGGGGACATACTGGATGCTTTATACTAAGCCTCAACAGAACAATTGATGCACTTTGTTTGGATATTTCTTGAATATGCGGAAAGAAGTTATCGGTAGATTAAAACCTTAGGAGACTGGATAAGAGGCTTTCATCGTGGTAATTGGCATTGAAGACCCAAAAAGGGCCTCAGATGTTCTTTCAGATTTATGTATTACTTTGAACGTCAGCAATTTCCTCAGTAATATGCACTATTACCCGAGCAATAAATAAATTCCTTGAGGGGCGGGGCATTTGAACTTTCCCAACTTCACACCGACATGTTGAGCCAACAAGTTGAGCTGACCTTAAAATTCTTGTTGAGCCATGAAGTGATACCACCCAAAATTGTGAAGTCAGCTGTGAACTGTTGTAAAGGATACCTGTCGACTCTTGAAAGCTAGTGAATACGTTGATGAGAAGTAGAGAAGACGCGGAATGCCCCTCCCCCCAAGGGAACTCCTGCAAGAAAACAATAAAAAAGTACTGGACTGTTTCCAAGATAAAAGTGTACGAAGCATGTACAAAGTAAGCTAATCACTCAAATGACGCTACTTTTGAAGAGGTGAAAACACCATTGAGTACAAAAGTGATTGAGACCTGTGCAAGCTGTGATTGTTACGTGGAACGAATCATAAAGAGGATAAAGAGAAAGGAAGCGCGGAGTCACTTGTTCACTGCTACGAGACTGGACTGTGAGTACCTATATATTAATAGATGATATAGAAATATATATTAATAGACCTGGGTAAATAGCCACGCATCTGGCATGCCATAAAAATTACACAAAACATTCAACACAATACCAAATGATTCCTGCAATGCCGGATATAACGGCCGATATCCACACCTTCGATCTACTTCATTTTCTTCTGCAAAAGGGTGGTGCTCTAAACTGTGAGAATGACCGATTTTGAAAAAAGCCTTTCAGAGGCGGATTAGTGGTTAGAAGGGGTACAAAAATTATTATAAAAAGCTCTCGCTGTTATTAGGAACTTTTGGCGCGAGTTGTCGCGGCCGTGCAATACGGTTTACAACTTTCTGTCGAGCTGGGCGGGTGCCAGGAGGGGAGGATGAAACACTGACTTGTACATCGGCTGGCCACCGCAAGTCATTGTATAGGCCACATCGCATTCAATCAGCCACTACGATTCTGAATGGAAAGTAGGATGCGTACCGAATCCCACAAAAGGGATTGATCAACGCGAGACTTTTATCCTTTATCTTTATCGTCGCAATGCTGTCGGGCAGTATTTAGTGAGATGGTATGAGCGCACTCGCGGCATTCCTACCACTAAATATCTTCTTCCTGAATCGATCAGCAACCGATCACCACTGAAACAAGGCAGGCCCGATGCGGGCCTGATATCGCAACCCCTCACTGGCAACTCGCCCCAAGCCTGACAGAAGTTGTAACCGGTATTTGCCGCGGCACGCGACAACTCGCGCCTGAAAGTTTCCTAATACAGCGAGAGCTGTTTATAATAATTTTTGTACCCCTTTCTAACGGAAAAACACGAATACAGCTAATCGCCTCTGAAGGCTTATTTTTAAATGCGTCTCTCAGCCGTTATAGAGGCACCACCCTTTTGCAAAAATAAGGACATTAGTCGAGTGGACATGACCGTAACCCGGCATTGCAGAATCCATTGTATTATTTGAATGTTTGTGTAATTTTTATGGCATGCCAGATGCGTGGCTATTCCCAGGCAAACTGAAGAAAACTAAGTACAAAATACAAGGATACTCACAGTCCAGTCTCGGTAGCAGTGACAAGTGACTCCGCTTCGCTTTTCTTACCATGATTCCGTTCTACACGAACCCTCAGCGGTGTTTTGTCGCACAGGTCTCATCACTGTTGTTGTACTCAAGGGTGTGTTTCGACCCGTCTTTCAAACCAGTAGCGTCATTTGAGTGATTAGGCTTGACTTTGGTACACTGCCTGTCGTACACTTTGTACATTTTTGCTTGGAAACACGTCCATATTTTTATTGTTTTCTGAAGGAGTTCACCTTGGGGAGGGGCATTCCGCGTCTTCTCTACTTCTCATCAACGTATTCACTAGCTTTCAAGAGTCGACAGGTATCCTTTACAACAGTTCACTGCTGACTTCACAATTTTGGGTGGTATCACTTCGATGGGTCAAGAAGGCCCGCTCACACAAAACAAGAGTTTAAGGGCAGGCTGCACTTGTTGGCTCAACATCGTCGGTGTGAGAGTTGGGAAGGTGCAAGATGCCCGGCCTCCTCAAGGGAATGGCTGGCCGGTAGTAGTGATATTACTGAGGAAATTACCGACGTTCAAAGTAATACATGAATCTGAAAGAACTTCTGAGGCCCTTTTTGGGTCTTCAATGCCAATTACACGAATGAAAGCTTATAGTCTCTCTAGTTTATTCTACGAGCACACAACTTCTTTCCGCAACATATTCAGAAATATCCAACAAAGTGATCAATTGGTTCTGTTGAGGCTTTATAAAGCATATGTCGTCCCCATACTTGAGCATGGCTCGAAGGCATGAAGCCCTCATACCAAAAATTCTCAGGCAAAAGTTGGGGAGGTCCAGCGAACCTTCCACAGATTTGATGCGCCCGATGTCAATCCCCACAGCTGGCCTACCTGCGTGGTTCACACAGCTATAGGGAGCGTTTACAGCTTTTCACCTTACAAGGGAATGGTTTGAACTTCCCATGGAACTTTGAATGGAGACCTAGGTACATCGATAGAGCCTCGAATGCTGATTACGAATATGCAGATTAAAAGTGCTACGGGGACCTCCCAGACGAGATCTGGGTGGTCAAAGTTTGAGTCTGGCTCGTAAGCGCTGCTGATCGATGCTTCGGCAGTGCCGCCGTGGCTTCGTGTTGATTGGTCCGGCTTTCAAACACGTCAAACGAATGCGGGTTCCGGGTTGGCGCTGAACATTTTTGCTGTCGCGATCCGTAAGAGAGCTTCAACTCTCAATGTGGTTCGAAAGAAATTCTTCCGAATTTAGGCAAGTAGATCAAGTACATCAAGTATACGACGTACTCGATCTAGTATGGATTTAGTCATATCTGCCCTCTCTGAACATATTCACCCTTCCGACAATTCAATTTTGCCCAGAATCGCAATTTGGCCAGACGAGCGTTTTTCGTCGAAGGATGTGATATTCGTGTTCAGGGGGTCGAAATCTCCCATGAACGAATTTCTCGCTAAAACTTTGAATTGTCGATGGGTAATATGTTCAGAGAGGCAGATATGACAAATCGCCATAACTAGGCATCAAAGTAAGTCATATACTTGAGGTACTAGATCTACTTACCCTGCTGGGCCCCAAATTAGGAAGAATTTCGATAATTAGAGGTGTGAAGCTCTTTTACGGAGCGAAGCAAAATTTTGCGTCACCCGTGTGCAAAATCCGCATTGCGTTTTGACATAAAAAAGCGAGACCATTACCACGAGGCCACGGTGGCACTGCCGAGGCATCGTTCAGCAGCGCTTACGAGCCAGAACTCAAACTTTGACCACCCAGATCTCGTCTAGGAGGTCCCGGTAGCACTTTTAATCTGCATATTCGTAATCAGCATTCCGAGCTCTATCGATGTACCTAGGTCTCCATTCAAAGGAAAGTTCAAACGCAATTCCGCTATGGCTAGCGGAGACGAGCGATCAAACAAGCTGAAGAATCCTATACTCGTTGAGGCATACAAAGATCGCTGGAGTCCGCAAACACAAGGGATATCGCCTGCTCGCAAGTCGAAACCGATTGATAGGCAAAGGCGGAGTCAACAGTGGTAAGCTGACTCCGCCTGTGCTGTTAATCCCACCTCAACTGGTTTTCCTTTATCAATCCTCACTGGCACTGATAATCGCTAAATTTCTAGCGTTCGTTTCGTACACTGATAGAGAAATTGACTCATAGATCGATAAGATTAAATCAGCGAAGCGGCGACGGGTTTTGGAGAACTCACCTGAAATCTGTGAAACTCCTAGATGGTTGATCAACAGGATTTTTTTTCTATTGGGCGCGGTTTTTTCTTGGCGGGCTTCTTGTATACTTGATTCAATGCTTTAGTGGGCAGCTGTTCCCAGCTGATGCTGCACGGAACCCTAACAACCTAAAGTCCGATCGCGGGCGAGGGCACAGCGTTCGATGAGGATTCCCTATGGGGGGGTCGTATGAGGCCGCCAAAAGGGGGGGGTCGTATTTGGGCTGGGAAAAATTTATTTTTATAGTTGATTTTTCTCGCTTTGCGGACGTTTTGGAGGGGGTCGTATTTGCTCGTTGTTGGGAGGAGGGGGTCGTACTTCTGTCTAGGAGTTACGTGGTGGAAAAAAAAAAAAAAAAACAAAAAAAAAAAAAAGAAATACCAACTTAAAGAAAACGAAAAGGGCGCAGTGGCACTCATGAGTTTTATGAATTTTCTGTGTTATAGGTACAATATATAGGTACTATACCCCCACGCTCGACAACTTCAGCTTTTTCGCCGAGTATAAACCACAACCACAGTCAGCCAATCAGGGCACAGCATTCGATGGGGATTTTGGTGAAGCCACTACGACCCCCCCCCGCGCCTTGGTTCCTTTGGGGGTTCGGATTACGAACCCTATACCGCTAACTTATGGAGTGTTTGTGCCCGGGCTCCCCGCCCCCCGAGGAGGAAGAAACGTTTTATAGAGTTTATGTATAAGTAAGGCGCGAAAAATGCAACGTATCAGGGTGCCTGAGATGGCGGGCCCCTGCGCTTCTATCTTCCTGCTCACTTTCTATCCTATTTCAGAAAAAAGAGAATAGAAAAGAAAAAGGCGCATTAGGTTCCACGCACGCTTCCTCCGAGTCAGTTAAACAACTCTGGTACCGCTGCGTACAGCCAATTGCAATAACAAAAAAGCCAAGGAATTTAAGCCTTCTCCTAAAAGCACTCTGAGCGGTCCAAGCAAAATGCTGGGGCGCGCTCTGACGCGTATTCGAGTAAACTGATAAGAAGATAAATATTCGATATTCGAATAAACCCGAGCACAGAGTTAACTCACGAAAGGAGTCAAAAAGCGAACGAGAGGCCATAACAGACCCACAATCAGGCTGATTTTAAGGCGAGATATGCCGGGAACCGGGATTCTGGCAGGACCAGCATGTCGAAGCGCCGAGATTTCAGCAACAAAGGGTGTCTTTGAAAGGACTATACGTTCCTCAAAGCGACGCTAATGGGAGAGGAGGAGCGTATTCTGTGTACGAGAAAGGTTTGCACTTCCCAAAAAGTGCTGGAACTTTCATGAAGGCCGCAAAGATCACAGAGAAGTATGCGATGGGGAGTCGATGGGGATTTTTTTTCAGGAACAGGTTTGAATCAATATATTTTTTGTAACTCAACATTTCACAAATCTGAGAACGGATTCGAGTGTATGAAGACTTGCTCTTTCTAAAAACCTATTGAACTGTTTCTGAAGTCCTCGGGATTCATGAGATCTGGCGATGGGGATTTCTCGCGCAGTACTCCGAGCTGCGCGAAAAACCCGTTTCCTGTGTACCGTTTCAAGTGAGCGTGTTCGAATAACCAGGAACGCATGAAAAACGTATCCTGTGGTGGAGCAGGAGCAGAATATGGTTCGTTTAGCGCCGATCACGCTGACTTTGGATGCGCCGCGCACTGAGGTCCGCGCAGAAGTGATGGGATGGTGTAACTTGTGCGTAATGTCTGTCCACGCAAGCAAAGCAAATTGTCTCATAGGGTTCAGGGAGGTCCACACGAATCTTGTGCACTTGTTTACAGTGTTTTCCGTTGCGTATGATGGAACATGTCCCTGTCGACGCTGCCAGATTCGTGCTCCGCCAATTGCTGACTCCGATAAAGGAGACCAGACTACGCTGAAAAGGTCTATACGTGTGAAGCGATAGCTAAGTGCCTTGTTCGAGAAAAAACAGGTTGGCTCAGCGCCAAGCGCGACCGCGGACACGCCATATCATTGGCAGCGAACCAGAGTTTGATGTTTGTACTGTTTAGTCACCAACGGACCTACGAGATGATGTCGACTTGTTAATATTTGCAGTTATTTAGGATTAGTTTGATGAATGAAAGTTTTGTACTATTTTTTTTACATATCCGAGTTCTCTAAAAAGCAAGTTTCGGGACTCAGCACATTGACAATTTGCGCTGCTCGTTACTGGCTGCCGCACTCACTACGACCCCCCCCCTCTCCTGGCGGCCAAATACGACCCCCCTGTTGGGGATTCCCCAAGTGCCCTAAGGGGGGGGTCGTAAAAGCTCGACCAAAATCCCCATCGAATGCTGTGCCCTGCGCGGGAGCTGTCTTTAAGTCTTTATTCTATAGACTGTTCAATGATTTTTTTTATGATTTACGTTACTGAAGGCAGAGTCAAGATGGCGTTCAATACGCACTGGATTTTTAGATAAAGCAGAGGCCGTACGTCTTCGCTGCCTCTACAGTATTCTAAGTTAAGCAGGACCCAGCGACCAAGGACGACGAAGACTTCAATTCACAATTTTTACATGGAGCAAGATGGTTTCGGTCGCTGTCACCAGATCTGCAGAAGGCGCCAAATACTTTTGTTTTCAAGTGGAGACTCGAGAAGGTTGAGGATTTCTGAAAGTTTGGGATCTGAAGGGTTCGCGGCTTCTGTGCATTTGTGCTGCCAAATTTGTTGCATTCGTTGGTGTTATTTGTATTGAATGAATGTTTTGTATACCATCTAGTTTCGCTTATATTGTAGCGCACCCGTGCGCCGCATGATGAATAAATGAAAAGTGTGAATAGCGCATACCTTCGAGGGAGCAGTGGAATGTTGAAGGATCTGGAACAAATAACCCTGTTCTTTGGCACGTCATCGTGACATACTCACTGCTTTTGTTGTTCAAGCAGTGGAGCCTAAAAAGACGT
>MU962198.1:0-12995 GCA_036418165.1 Cooperia oncophora | reverse complement strand
CAGTACCAAAGGTTCAACCATACGGGCAGTATGCGCGTCAGCCAGACGGGTATAACATGATACCTAAGAATACTGGAGCTGCTGCAAAGTCTGGGATAACTGGTAAAAATGGGCGGAGATCTCATGCCTTCGATGAAGCCATGCTCATTCTCTGAAGCTGCCTTCGCTAGATAGGGGAGACATGGCAGCTTCAGGAATATACAATGTCCGCTATTTGAACCAACTGTCGTGGGCTCTCGGGAGCAGCTCAATCGCTCTGAACGTATGAACAACTACAAGACTTTGAAGCACTTTATCAGCGACTACGGTAGGAATAATAGAATACTATCTGCGTATATGGCGAGCACTTCCACAGTCGCACAGAATGTACTATCTGACTGTTTGGAAGCGGCTTCTTACTTGACTGTAACTAATTATAATTGTCTAAGGGCACGTGCGAAATGGGAACTGAATACTTCTTTGAACTGACCCCCTCAATGGAACTAATCCTTCTCATTCTATAAACCAGTAACTGTGTCGGTATGTATGTATATATGTATGTAAGTATGTATGTCTGTCCGTCCGCAAAATGCTTCACGGGTTCGAATTAGTGGAAGGAAGAACGACCGCTAAGCAAACCGGAAATCGATTGGTGCAGATGTATCAATCCAATGTTTTGATTGTGATAACAGCATATATAAGACAACCATTCGGTACACTCCGAGCCATTGCACGAGCTGCTCGGCGTGGCAGCTGGACGTGTGCTCGTGTGAGGGCAGGGTGGAGGGAGGGGTGGGGGTATCAAGTGTCCTGCTTCCTTCCCCTGCTCAGCCCGACCTGAGCAGTGGAGGGAGGCGGGGAAGGGATAGGGTGAAGCGGGTACGGTGTGGAGGTGCGTAGCGCACGCTCGAATGGGAGCAAGCAGCAACAGCAAGAAAGCAGGAAACAACCGCTAGCAAAATTACAAAAGCTAATCCATAATAAAGTAACACACCAGGATGTTGTTTTGATTGTGATAATACCCTCACACTATATAAGCCAGCCACTTAGTACACTCATAGGTTGCTCGCGTGCTAGCTGGAAGTGAGCTCGGTGGGGGCAGGGTGCCGGGGGAACTGGATGACTCCTTCTGCTTCCCTCCCTCGTGGTCAGCCGGGCCTGGGAAGCATGCAGGCGAGGGCGCTTGAGGGAAGGGGGTCGAGTGAAAGGGATAGGTGAGGAGGTGCGTAGCGCACGCTTGAACAGGAGCACGCAGCTCGAGAGGAGGGAGCAACTACTAACGAAACTGCAAGTTAATTCATATTGAAAAACGGCACTATTTACCCTTTACTGCCCCAGTCATCCGAAATCAGGCCAGTTCCTGACCGACTTTTTTCTCCGTGGGCAGAATTTGCTGAAAACTTGCTCCAGGGGTAGTTCGACCCGCTGAACACGAATATCGCATCCGCTCGACCCGAAACCTCCTGGCGCCCGCGCCACGGGCGCCGGCGCCAAAATACTTGAAATCACCAAATTCGCTGAAAACTTGCTCCCAGGGGTAGTTTGACCCGTTGAACACGAATATCACATCCGCTCGGCCCGAAACCTAACGCCCGCGCCACGGGCGTTGGCGCCAAAATACTCGGAATCGCTAAATCTTGCCGAAAACTTGTCAACTAGGGTAACCTGACCACGTGAACACGAATGTCACATATATCTTGCATGAGAAATAGAAAGAGTCGCTCTATTGTCGGCCCAGAAGGCCCGTTGTTTATTTTAATCAATCTCAGAACTTCGTAGAAGCGCAGCCTAGCACCATAATAAGATTGGCGACATGTTCGACAGAAGTTGACAAGTTGATTTCACTGGGTTTCTCAATTTTTGCCGACCTATAGAGCTCTTTAGTTGTAGTGAACTCTCACTTGTGTCAATCCGAACTGTCTTCTTGGAATCATCTTCAACTTCCTGCCACCAGATTTCGTAGGTTCTGTGTCCATTAGGGGATCAACGAGATGTAGCATGTGGTTAACTGTCAGATGCCTGTAGCCGGCTGGCAGTCGCAACAGTTGTGAGTACGCTCTCCATGAGTCGGACATAATGGTAGTTCCCGGCCGAATGAACTTGAGGATGACGCTCGTAAGTGTGGCTGCATCGCGTCGTTTCGCAAGCACCATAAAGGCTCGACCACTCCCTCTCTCGATGCCACCGAACAACCATTCCTTCCTATGCACAAGTCTGCCGCGGTTTGTACTTCCTTCGTGTGACATTCGTTTCGTCAATCTCTACAGTGACTACGGGCCCGGCAATAGTGGGTTTTCCTTGCAATACTTGAAACAAATTCTCCGTAAATACTGCTCCCAGTGGGTAGCATCTTCCAACTGACTGCAAGCTCGAAAGACTTCGTTCTGGAGGAGCCGAACTCACGCAGTCAGAAGCAAGTGATTGAGAAGAGCCGCCTCTGGTAGCCTCCGTAAGTTCAGAGATTTGGCGAAAAAAGCTCTTGTGTCTGAAGGAGAGAGATGGCTTTGCTCCGCTGTCCGTTCTACATTCACGCCTTTTACAAAGCCAAACGTCATCTTAAAGACGGGGCGTCATGGCACCAGAACACTCGGGGCACATGGGTGTAGCTTGTAGACCAAGTCTGCGCAACTGTGCTCGGAAATCGTAAGGATCCATTTTGTGCTTTTCAACTAGGTAGAGCCATTTGAAATCATTCAACTAGGTAGAGCCATTTGAAATCAGTCAGCTCCATTTCGCGGTTGTGGCGATAAAGGATGTTCAGAGCCATGAGAATAGCTAAATGGAGAGCGAAGGGACTTTCCAAGCTACTAGGTCACTTTTGAAGACGTTACCACGGGAAGCACTTAATTCCCACGGGATTCCGTGGAAAATCCATTTCCCCGAGTATTTGCTAGTGATATCGAGAGCGATGGATTGTGAAGAGTCATTGATCAACTATTGGAGAAGTTGAAGGTACTTTGCAAGCAGAATGGAAACGATATTCCTGTTCAACAGGTCGAACTACCCCTGGGGCCAAGTTTTCAGCAAATTCTGCCCACGAAGAAAAAAGTCGGTCAGGAACTGCCCTGATTTCAGATAACTGAAGCAGTAAGGGTAACGGTGCTCACACCTCGAGTCCCGGAAACGTTGGGAGACTATTACTCACTCCACTGCGTTGGTGGTTTTTGGTTTGCCACACAAAAGGCGTTCAACGTTGCTAAGCGGACTTTTATCATGTTGCATGAGTTTCGAACTAGCCTGGTTGCCCCTCGATGCCATCCTTGCATCAGGGACCCTCGCAGACTTTACACACTCGCCTATTTTTGTAAGGCTGGCCCTCTCCGGTAGGCCTTCAACTGTTTGCGTTTGGCAGCTCGCAGAGGCAAGCTTCAGTGCACCGGGTGAGAGAGCAGACTTCACCACCCTGATTGGGGCACCAAATAACCTCTACAAATTGAGTTTTCAATCGAGTAACTTTTTTTCAATTCCTCTGATCGTGTTATTGAGATCCCAGTGAGTGCAGTTCAGAGCAATGAACGCACATGAAGTATTCTGATGGCGAACTAGAAGTCTACTATCCTAGAAACCTACCAGTTCGAGCTTTTTTGCTAATTTCTCTTCTATTTTTTCACTATTTGGCCCATTGTTGCTGCAATGTTGAAAAGTTCAGAACATTTTTCACTTTCGAAAAGCATGACAACTCACATGTATACGAGTTCCAAATTTTCGGCAGTTTACTGGAACTGGTTTTTTTCTTTTCCAGTTTTACTTTTGTATCAGTGCGCTATAAATATGCATCTGCACTTGAGAGTGTCCCGAAATTTGAGACCATTTCAACCATTTTTGACCATGTACAGCACCGTGACGTGTGAAGAGGTGCTGTCGGCGGGGAAGCGTTGTGTATAATCAGCAAGGGGCGCACTTGCGCTAGTGAGGAAGGGGTTCGTAAACGAAGGCATCTGAAGTGGACTGAGGCGCAGCAATACTTACCGGGGATAGCCGCACTTAGCTCAATGGGAAACTTTGAATGGAGAGACCTGGGTGGACCGATAGGGTCTATAAGGCTATTAAAAAAATATGGATAGCAAAACTGCAACGTGCATTCCACAAGCAAGTTATGAGCAGGTAAAGTTTGTAATGCTGCAGTAGGATCGAAGGTTGGTGGTGAGCTGTGAAGGATAATCAAGGAATGCCATTCATCCGAAAAATTAGAAAATCTCGGGGCACAAAACATCCGGTACATTTGCGATAACAACTTCAGTATGTTGTCACTGTGGGTCATGTTAAACGCCACATTATTCACCATCGCCGAGGTCCTAATCCGTTTCATAAAATTTTCATGGGGCCAAAAAGGAACACATCCAGAGGTTGTATGAGCAATGTAGCGACAGCTAGGATATTGTCTCAAACTGTTTGGGATGGGTCAGCCTTCACAAACGCTCTTAAATCCTCGTCAGGTATTGCTTCAGGGCGACAGCTACGAGGTTCACTTTCAATGCTGAAATCTCCAGAGCGAAATTTGTTGAACCATTGTCGCACGGTGCTTTCTCTAACACTATTGAGCTCCCACTCCTGTGGACAAAAATTGTCCGAGCCGTCTCGACTGCGGATTGAGCCAATTTGTAACTGAAGAAAAATATCGTTGAAGTTGCTCTTTTGACATGCTCTGTAAAGTCTTGGGAAAAGGGGATTCATCAAGCAATGGTGAAACGGCAATCATACCATCAGATAGCGAAAAAAATTCTCTTTAGGATGTACTACTGAGACGCAAGGGAAAATGAGTTTTTAATCAGCAATGAAGGTACAAAAAATAGAAACGCAAAACGCTGAGAACTTTCCAGACAACCTGATAGAAACTTGAGAAGAGAGGGAAGTTTCCTAACAAATGGTCTCCTCTCCTGGAGGTCAAATACGACTCCCCTGTTGGGTTCCCCAAAACGATGTGCCTTGCTGGCGCCTGCGTTACAGGAGACGGTGTCACCTGCCTGTTTTGACTCCAGCGCGTTTATCGCGGACTCTAGGCGATTTCGTGCCAAGCAGTGTGCCATGGTAGTAGGCGAAAACAGCGAGACGATCATAACAATAAACAGCAAGATTCTACGTGATTCGTTTATCCAGTCTTCGCTTTCTGTGCCCTCAGCAGTCCCTCAACTTCTCTTCCGAAGTTTGCAGGATACAAGAGTTGGGCGTTGTCATTTAACAGCATATAGCAGAAAAGTTGGCTTCGAACGAACCCAGACCAGAACAGCTGTAGGCTGCGTTCATAACGCATAAATGCAAAGCTTGGACCGATCATTATCATCACCATTACGTTAAGCAGGAGACCATTTAAGATCTTCCATAAGATTGAGCATGTATTTGTCAGCCGTATGTTCGACCAGAGGTTGCTCAACGTTTTCTACAAAAATTAACAACATCGCAACAGACAGCCCTTAAAAAGGTGGTACCTGCAAAAGTCAGCATATTCATGGTGTAATTCAGTTCCGGTGCACGCTGGTGACGGAGGGATATCTATCTTTTCCTTGTCACTGCCGCTGGCGTATGCTGGAAACGCTAGCGTACGCTGGCGTAGTCTGGCGCAACAGTCTGAACCGCAAACCTTACGCACCCACGTAGAGACTACTACGTAGGAAGTACGTGACATTTGATGGTGAGTAATATATTCCATGCAAGCAGGTAATTTCATAGCTTCGGAAAAGACACAAGCTCACCAACGACCCTGGTTGTATTGTACTATTGGGACATCTTCGTACTTACGAATTTATGCTAATTAACATATTGTTGGTTAATTATCTCAAACATTTTGTAGCCTTAGGCACGCAACCACGGTTCTTAATACGTGCTCCGCTCCACAGAACATATCGATGACACCTTTGCGCTGTTCGGTGCTCATCGACCTGCGTTGATAACACCCGCTCCGCGTGCAGCGGCCAAGTGCGACCTTTCCTGATGGTTTGCTTATTTTTCACAGCGATGCTGTGTCCGAATTCCAACAACAAAACAGCAATATCCAGACAGCAAATGCGGGGGGGCAGGGAGTGCCGGCATATACAGTCCTCATCATTGCGGACCGGTGGGGCGTGTCAGCCAGTATGAGTGTGCACACTGTTGAAGCCGTTCTCAGCCTTTTTGTTGAAACGCGTATGCGACAAAAAGTGGTAGAAAACGAGTAATACGAAGGATATAATACAGTAATTAACCTGCCGCTCAACAGCTGGTTCAAACGACTTCGGCTCCACGCTCAAACACAGCCGCACTGGTCCACAATGATGAGGACTGTACACTGCTGTATCCGAATTTCAACAACAACAAGCATATCAGACAGTAAACATAGTGCCCATATACACTGCGTCGCTTAGTTCCACCCATAAATCTGACAATATCCCGACCTACATGAAGTTTTCAAAAAAGCCTCTACATAGAAAACGTGGTAATTACCCGTGCCAGTTTGCATGCCAACATCGAGAACCAACTTTCCAGAACAACTTCAATTTTCTTCATTTTTTTGAAAATTTCTCACTTTGAAAATGTCCCAAAAGTATAGTTTTGCCGCATATTTTCCATTTTCCCTTTTTCCTCATTTTGCTTTGTAACTGTCTCATTATCATTACATTTCACCTTTTCCAGGTTATGGCGAGAGGACATTCTTTGTCGGACTCCGAGAAAGGGCAGATCATCGCAAAGAAGGCCCAAGGACTGTAGAATCGTCGAATCGCGCGGGATTCGGGCCACTCTCATCATGCTATCAACAATTTTGTCGGAGAACCTACACGATATTAAATTGAGAAAAGCTCTGGGCATCCTCCTTTGCTGCCCGATCGGAATGAGCGCCGTATCCTTAGGAAACATCCGCTAACTTCAGTGTCGTTGTCGTGAATAATTAAGTCATTTCAGAGTTAATGTCTTCAAAGATACTGTAAGTCTCACTTCCAAAAAATTCTTGAGTTCACCCCCGCAGGAGGAATCACTGAGTTTAGGCACTCACTTTCTAACAAAAGACTGGAAACTGAAAAACTTAATTGGCTCTGCTCGAAGATGTTGCCGAACCGATTGGAGTGAGCGTTTTGGATGCTGTGCCCTGCTGCTTGTCTGTGTTGCTGCTTCCAACCTTGCTTCCATTCTCCACTTGGCGTCAGGCTTGGGACACAATGCTCGGTGATGGCCGTCGTCGCGAGGTATCAAGTCTTTAAAAGCGGTTCCTTCGACTTTGGTGCCAGCACGCCCGTCTCCCTCTGGTGCAGCTGCCCTCTTCGCTAAACAGAGTCTGCAGAGCTTGAGCGCGAAAGTGATTTGTTCGCGGTCTGCGAGTTCCAACCGTAGGAACAATCCGAGTCTGAATAGTGCGCTGCTCATGCACCGCAAAAGATATAGTTACGTCAGGTTCGACACCTTCTGAATATTGCGTGTAGCGGCGGTACGGGAAGGACTCGAGAGCGTTCTTCATCGACTCTATTGGTTGCTTTCTTGCTTCGTACTCTTTGAGAAACTTGACTTAATCGGCTCTGGGCTCCTCTTACTCATTGCGTCGGTGCTGGAACTTGGTTCGCAACGATCTGGGCTGGGTTTTCGCCGTATTGGTTTTCCTTAATCAGCCTCAGCAGGTAATCTTCGTCCAAAATTTCCATGTCACTCTAACGTGGTTTTTCGTCGATCTCGTCCGGGTGTGATGCCTGTTCTTGTTCGGCTATCTGTTGCTCCGACACCGAAATCCTTGAATTCAGCTAATTGACTTCCTCGGCATGCTGTTGTGGTTGCACTTGTGGGGACGGCTCCTCTTCTTCCATACGTTGAAATTCTTCCTTCAAAACTTGTTCCATTGTTGTGCGCATCCCTTCTGTCTGTCTTATAATTACCATCAGAAGTTGTAGTTCGTCTTCCATCAACTTGTTGGCTGCTCCTATCTTGCGGATTCCGTTTTCTACCGCCAGCCAGTCTTCAAATCGGAGTGATAACAGGCCTCCATAACTTGCTCTGTCTATATATGCCGCCCCGGTTGATATACACTCTTCCTAGTCGTAAAAGCGTCACCTTTTGTAGAACTGCCGAGGAAAACTTGCTGAAGTGAAGGAACCTCTTTCCACCCCCACATCTCTCTTGTATGAGGTCTATGCCGCTCTGTAGTCGAGTGGCCTCTTTTGTTTCTCCAGAACCTTGTGATTTGATGTTTTTATTGTTCGCGCTGAGCATGCTTTCTAGCTCGTCTCTCCTCGTCGGCGTTTCCGGATGTGATTCTGATCATTCATCTCTCAGTATGTAGCGGTCCGATCAAACATGCGTATTTGGCACTGTCTGAAATGGAGAGTACACGAGTTTTTGAACTTGACGGCGCTACGGGAGCACTTGAGCATATTGTTGAACTTGAAACTCAGTGAGGTAATACTCGGGTTATGGTTACTTGCAAGTATGGGGTTTCTGACTACGGAACCAAATCTTAACCGGTGAAATGTTGGTGAGACTAGGCTTCTACAGTGAGATTCACTCGCACTATTCTTACTTGACGCCTCAATTCGGAAGTATAGCGTTTGTAGCAAGTACTTCCTATAAGGTGTTTTGAACATCGGATGTACAGGCGTCGGGTTTACTTGCTAAAGGCGATGCCGAAAGAATGACCAAAATAGCGTGATTGTGAAAAGTGAAGCTGGAACCGGGAGACTGCTAACTCTTGCCATGGTAGAGTGGCTTTGACGATTCTGCGGCCGCAGCCTTAAGTTATAGCTATGTGTAGGTTCTTCGACTTGTCCTTCCTCTGGAGAACATCTGCTTTTCCTCGAAGCTTTCTCTCGCCAAAAATCTGTCTTCTGATAGGTTGCGGATTGCCTTCCGTACTGCCTTCGAACTCGAGTGGGATGAGTACATTCAGTGGCCTCCTTATGCGTTTGTGTGAAGGTTGCATTATAACTGCTTCTCTGACGACGTCATTTCTGTTCGTTAGTAGGGCCTCAATTCTAATCATAAGCCACATATGTCGAGCCATACCATCGCTTATCAGCACAGGGTTCTTGGGAATATAGGCTGCAGATCTTGTATTCCCACCTGAGTTCGATGTTTTTCTCGAAGAGCCGTGAGGTGCTAAGTGTGCCAGACTTGCCAGAATTTCTCAGTCAGCTTACATGAACTCTGCAAAGCTGGGTGGTTTGTGCTTTCGTGCGGATCATAGGTATGTCGAGAAATGCCCTTAGGAGGGGTCGTCGAGCTAGTCCCCAAGCGATTCGGAATGGAAAGTAAGTTAACTTGTAAATTCCTTTGGAGGAAATCAATTAATCTTAAGATGTTATCCTGATCGAAACTTGAGTCGGTGTAGAGCAGCGGTTGCTGTTCAGTAACGCATCTCCACGATCACCGTCCACAACTCTTCAAACGATAGTGCAGACTTCCCCATCGTCTTGTATAGGGATTGCTTGATTGACTTGATCAACCTTTCATAAAACCCTCCTTGCCAGTATGGCGTTATATGACGCCAGTCGATCTCTTTATTATTTGGCTCCCGAGATACTGCAGGATCGCTTTGTGCTCTGCAGTGAACTCCCTGAGGATTCTTCAACTAACAGGAATGTTGGAGAAGTGTCACTTGTTATTGAAGAGAGGACACCACCCCTTCGTACGAAGAATCTTTGAAGCATATGAAGGAATCTTTTTGTAGACTGATCAGAAACGATGTACAGATGAATAAGCCAGGTGACCATGCAGGTAATAATGACCCCGTAACATTTCATTCTTTCTTTGTTGGATTGGCAATGACAGGTGTCCAAAGTAACCCAGACCGACGTGTTCGAGCGGACGTAGTTTAACGACTCGTTCTTCGGGCAGATTTGCTTGCTCAGGGTACTTGCATGTAGATTGAATTTCTGGCGAACTATGCATTTTCTTACTAGGTTCATTACTTGTGATCGCAGCTGTGGGATCCAAAAATTTTGTCTTACGATAGACATAGTATGGTTGGTTCCAGGGTGCCCGTTGAGGTGACTCTCTTGGATAGAGGTCGGCAAGAGTGGTCTTTTGTAGTATCAAGATAGGATATTTTGCTTCGTTCCTCATTTTGCTTTTTCCTAACCGACCGATACAGCGCATAATTCCCTCGCTGTCTGTGTGCACGTTCAAATTACGGAGCTTCCGCAAAATTGCTGATGTGATCCAAGTCTGCTGATGATGGCGGAGCAAACTCGCCTAATCCGGTAGCTGCTATCTTTCCACCGACAGTTCTCTTACCGGAACACGAATTTCTAATGCGTGGGGCAAGATAGCTGACGCTAGGCTCCGCATGTTGTCTTTTTCACCTTTGATGCGGTTGAGCCGATAAATCGTATGCACCTATGCTGAAAACATCTTTTTGGCTTTCGTGAAGGCACTGCAGCTTGTTTTTTCGCCCGCCTGGAGTTGCGTGTCAGTAGCTGACTGTGGCTTAACTTCCAGGCGCTTCTTCGCTTACTTCGTCACCTTCTCGTTCGACGAAGCTAGGAAAGGATTTGTTCTTCAGCTGAAGCAGTTCCGCTATGGGTCTGTGCAAAATGGTTGGACCATTCCACATCATTGCGGTGTCGAAGGTCATTTTTGTGCAAGCCTGTTGTCGCGCAGTCCGCGGGATTTTGACTTGATGGAACATGAAGGAAACCAGTCGGATCGCCCGGCTAACGCCGAGCTCTCCTCCTTCTTGGAAGCCCGGCTTCGCCGGGCTCATGCAACTGCTTTAGAGCCTCACTTCTTAACTCGTGAAAGAAAGGAGCAAAGTAAGGCATAAGCAGGGCGATACTACTGTCTTAGGCATTTATGATGCTCTCATGTGACTAACCGGTGTCTTCTAATCAAATAAATGTAGGAACGCGCCATATAGTCGCAGGGCACTTTTATAATGAAAAGTTTAAAAGCTGGTCATGGAATAATCGATTACTAACCTCCAAGCTTATGACAGCCACGGTCTTCGGTCTCCGCAGTCGCTGCGTGCTCCTGTTCAGGCGAGCGTCGGTCGCGCCAATATGGTACCCCTTCACCTCACCTATCCCCAAACTAACCTCAGCTATTCCCCGCTCAGCCACCCTACAGGTCACGCTCAGCTGCTACGCGAATAGCCCGTGCAATGGTTCTGAGTGCACTAAATGGTTGTGTTATGTTGTGGAGGGTGTTATGACTATCAAAACGCTACCACAATTTGATAATGCAACATTAATCGGTTCAGATCCGATTGCGGTCGATCCATTTTCTTCCCACTTGTCGCAACCGTAGACGCCTTACCGCCGCAGGGGCTATGGTGCTCCTAATCGCGAAATCGCCGTTCTCATCTGTATCGCCATCACCTACATGCTCATATGTCCCAACTGACCCTATTCAATCGCACCCCCTCCGCACTGCCCCGTATGCAGCCGGCCATGCAACATAGGGACACTACGCCGCCACTGTTCTTACCACGCCTTGCTCGTGCTCACGTCCAGCTCCCAAGCGAGCAGCTCCTGCAGTAGCACAGAGTATATCACAGTGGTTGGCTTAGATAGCGGGAGCGATTCACAATCCAAACAACTTCTTAGTTCGTTGCTATAACATGGATAGCTTGCAGTTTTGCTAGCGGTTTTCCTTCTCTCTTGCCGCCTGCTCCTATTCAAGCGTACGCTACGCATCCCCTTACTGTACCCAGTTTGCCCGATTCAATTCATAAGCCTCCTTCCTCGGCATGGGCTCAGATCCGACTGCAGTCGGCTAAGGGAGTTGAAGGATGGGAAAAGGGGTCACTCGATACTAACTCCGCACCTTCCTCACTCACCTGCATTCCGTCAACTCGACCACTCGCACCGCCCCCCCCCACACACCCACTCACCCCGCCGGCCCTCCATCTTGCCCCTTGCACGCGCTATAACGTCCAGGCCTGCACGCGAGCAACCCGTGCATGGCTCGGAGTGTAGCGGTTTTCTTATATAGTGGAGAGTGTTATCACAACCAAAACAACTTCTTAGTTCGTTACGGTAACATAGATTGGCTTGCAGTTTTGTTAGCGGTTGTTTCCTCATCCCTTGGTGCGCGTTTCTACTGAAACGCGCGCTACGCACCCCTCACTGTACCCCCTCCCCCGACCCTCCCCCCTCTGCTTCCCTTCCATACACTTGCTCAGCTCCGGCTGAGCACGTGCAGGAGAGGGAGGCAGGGCGACCCGGTACCCCCCCCCACCCTGCCCCCGCACGAAGCACGTTACGTCCAGACTGCCCCAGGCCAGCAGTCTCGTCAATGGTTCTCGGAGTGTACCGAATGGTTGTCTTATATAGCGGAGGCTGTTATCACAATCAAATCATTGGACTGCTACATTCTCCCAGTCGGTTACCTGGTTTGCCTAGCGGTCGTTTTCGCCTCCAGCGAACTCGAACCCGTGAAGTATTTTGCGGACGGACAGACAAACATACATACATACATACATACATACATACATACATACATACTACAAACCTACATACATACAAACATACAAACCGACACACAAAGTTACTGGTTTATAGAATCGAAAGGATAGACTTGGTGTCCCTTGCTGACTTCAAAGTGTTTCGACTATTGTTTGATTTCCATGAGTCGATTGTTAATCAGTACTCCTTTCTCTTTCTTGTCAGGGTCTTTGATCCAATTCAGTACTATTTCGGAGTCGGTGAAAATATAAATCACGTAGATTTTCACCATCATGTGGACTTGGGTAATCAGAGCATTGACTACGCGCATCGCTAATGTTACAGCGCTCAGCTCCATTTTCGGGAATCGAATTCGAGCACATGTATGCACAAGTGGCCAGTCGCCCTTATGTACTTGTGTCTGCGAATGCCACCGAAACTTGTTCTTCTGAACTCTTTCGAAATGACTCGGGGAAGATCGTTCCTCGTAGACTCGACTACGCCTATCCGCTCCTTAACTTTCCACTCTGGGAGTGGATCATGCCACTTGTAATCACTCTTCCATAGAGAAATTATAAGCACCTTTGCGTTATGAGTAAGAGGTGTCATTCAGCCCAAAGGGTCGTAGACAGATGCTACTAAACTTGCGACGGTCCTTTTCGTTAGCAGAGTACTCACTTC
>MU962197.1:0-10795 GCA_036418165.1 Cooperia oncophora | reverse complement strand
ATGCAAAATGCCCTCCCAGTGCGAACATCCGCTGCACGTCTCAGGGCGGTTCGATGATCCAAAAGTTAGGTTTCCTTACTCAAAGATTCACAGTTGAGAGTTGTGCCACCCTTTGTTTCGCACTTTTCGTTACTCTGATAACCGCTAGATTTCACCCACGTGGACCTGGGCACACGCAGATTCTGCCCCATCACAACTTTTGCTTTAGCAAGAATGTCTGCTAGTTAGAACTCCCCTCTACACAAGTTTCCATGACCGGCCAATCAACTTATCAACATTTTTGAGAGTAATTTGCCGCGTCTCAAGCATGGGAGGCGGGAGACAGCTGTGGAGGCCTTGCAGAGCCGCTGGAAGATCGGATATACAGGGTGACCAAAAAGTTCTGGCAATTTTTCGAAATACTTTGGTATCGTAAAAGTGCCATTTAATTAACTTAACCAGCGAACCTAAACTTTCGGAAATCTTCATTAGACCAGTAGCGATGACGGTGTACAGAGAAATCACAACATGTGTTCAGAATTGCCTCCTTTGCTTCCCAGATCGAAGCTCGCAGGATGCGTCGTCTGGTCGGTGCTGGTCGCTTGAAAAATGTGCTCTTCACCGACGAAAAATTCCCACGATCGAGCCTGTACACAACCACCAGAATTGTCTGTACTACTCAAGAAGGGTCAGCAGAAGACAACGGCAGCGAAACCCGTCGGCCATAGGCACTTTCCAGCCTCAGTCATGGTCTGGGCTGGGATCTGTGTCACCGGAAAACCTCCACTCGTCTTCATCGACCGTAACCTTAAAATCAATGCTGCTAACTATCAACAGTGCGTTCTTCGCGATGTACTGAAGCCATGGACGTCGCAGCACTTTGGTTCAGATGGATTTGTGCTTCAGCAAAACTGGGCTCCACTACAGTCTGCCCAATCCACCTGCGAAGAGCTGCTTCCGGGATTTTGGGGCGAGGACATTTATCCTTCCAACTCGCCTGATCTGAACCCGATGGATTACTCCGTTTAGTCTATCTTGGAGCAGAAAATCTCAGGAATCCAATGCGTGACGGTGGATCATTTGAAAGCAGCATTACTGCGTGCTTGTGACGAAATTACAGTAGAAGAATGCGCGACCATTGTTGGACACTTCGAAAAGCGACTGAGCAAATGTATTGAGGTCAAAGGATGCGATTTTGAATACATGTTGTGATTTCTCTGTACACCGTTATTGCTACTGATTCAGTGAAGATTTCCGAAAGTTTAGTTCCGCTGATTAAGTTAATTAAATGGTTTTTCTATAATTCCAAAGTATTTCGAAAAATTGCCAGAACTTTTTGGTCACCCTACTCCCTGTATGATTGGTATAACTATGAGGGAACCTATTGACTACAATATCATAAATCATTCCGTCCTTATATAAGTCCGGAATAATCTTTTCACACTAAACATACTAACAGTCAAAATCATGATGAATTTGCTATACTTTTCATCTCTAAAATCGGAGTTTATAATTCTAAGACCATATGGTGCATGTGTCAAAACTAACAATCCACTTTCCTGTTCTTCTATATTTCTGTATCGGAACTCGCCGCTTCCCGGCCATCCTCCTTCCGCCGTGCGAATGGGTCCCTGTGAGAATTTTTTGCCATTGTGAGGGAGGGCCAGTCGATCGGCCGGCTTCGCCGGCCGATCCTCCTTCCGCGTGTGAAGTGGGTCCCTGTGAGAAGTTTTCCATGTGAGGGAGGGCCAGTCGGATCGGCCGGCTTCGCCGGCCGATCCTCCTTCCGCGTGTGAAGTGGGTCCCTGTGAGAAGTTTTCCATGTGAGGGAGGGCCAGTCGGATCGGCCGGCTTCGCCGGCCGAAATCCTGCCTTCCGGCGTGTGAAGTATCGCCTGTGATGAATTTTCCATATTGTGAGGGGAGCGCCAGTCGGATCGAGCCCGGGTCCCCTGAGAAGTTTTCCATGATGAGTGAGGCCGTCGGATTCGGCCGGCTTCGCCGGCCGATCCTTCGCGCCGCCGTGTGAATAGTGAGTCCCCGTGAGAAGTTTTTCCATGTAGGAGGCCAGTCGATCGGAGCCGGGTCTGTGAAGAATTGTCCATGTGAGGACGGACAGTCGACCTCGGCCGGCCTTCGCCGCCGAATCCTACCTTCACGCGTGTGAAGGAGTCCCTGTGAGAAGTTTTCCATGTGAGGGAGGGCCAGTCGGATCGGCCGGGTCCCTGTGAGAAGTTTTCCATGTGAGGGAGGGCCAGTCGGATCGGCCGCTGTCGCCGGCCATTCCTCCTTCCGCGTAGTGCAAGTGAGTTCCCTGTAGTAAGTTTCCATGGTGAGGGAAGGCCCAGTCGTGATCGGCTGTCCCTGTGAGAAGTTTTCCATGTGAGGGAGGGCCAGTCGGATCGGCCGGCTTCGCCGGCCGATCCTCCTTCCGCGTGTGAAGTGGGTCCCTGTGAGAAGTTTTCCATGTGAGGGAGGGCCAGTCGGATCGGCCGGCTTCGCCGGCCGATCCTCCTTCCGCGTGTGAAGTGGGTCCCTGTGAGAAGTTTTCCATGTGAGGGAGGGCCAGTCGGATCGGCCGGCTTCGCCGGCCGATCCTCCTTCCGCGTGTGAAGTGGGTCCCTGTGAGAAGTTTTCCATGTGAGGGAGGGCCAGTCGGATCGGCCGGCTTCGCCGGCCGATCCTCCTTCCGCGTGTGAAGTGGGTCCCTGTGAGAAGTTTTCCATGTGAGGGGAGGCGGCCGAGTCGCATCCGCTGGGTCCCTGTGAGAAGTTTTCCATGTGAGGGAGGGCCAGTCGGATCGGCCGGCTTCGCCGGCCGATCCTCCTTCCGCGTGTGAAGTGGGTCCCTGTGAGAAGTTTTCCATGTGAGGGAGGGCCAGTCGGATCGGCCGGGTCCCTGTGAGAAGTTTTCCATGTGAGGGAGGGCCAGTCGGATCGGCCGGCTTCGCCGGCCGATCCTCCTTCCGCGTGTGAAGTGGGTCCCTGTGAGAAGTTTTCCATGTGAGGGAGGGCCAGTCGGATCGGCGGGTCCTGTAAGTAAGTTTTCCATCGTGAGGAGGGCCAGTCCGGATCGGCCGCTTCGCCCGGCCCGATCCTCGCTTCTCTGCGCTGGGTAAGTGAAGTCCCTTGTGAGAATTTTTCCATGTGATGGGAGGCCATTCGGATCGGCCGGTCCTGTGAGAATTTCCAATGTGAGGAGGCCAGTCGGATCGGCCGGCTTCGCCGGCCGATCCTCCTTCCGCGTGTGAAGTGGGTCCCTGTGAGAAGTTTTCCATGTGAGGGAGGGCCAGTCGGATCGGCCGGTCCCTGTGAGAAGTTTTCCATGTGAGGGAGGGCCAGTCGGATCGCCGGCTTCGCGGCGGCCGACACTCCTTCCGCGTGTGAAGTGTGGGTCCTGTGAACTTTCCATTGGGGGGAAAAAAAAAAAAAAGGGAGGCAGTCTGATCGGCCGGCTTCGGCCGGCCCGACCTCCTTCGCGCGTGTCTGAATGATTCCCTGTGAGAAGTTTTCCATGTGAGGGAGGGCCAGTCGGATCGGCCGGCTTCGCCGGCCGATCCTCCTTCCGCGTGTGAAGTGGGTCCCTGTGAGAAGTTTTCCATGTGAGGGAGGGCCAGTCGGATCGGCCGGGTCCCTGTGAGAAGTTTTTCCAATTTGAGTGAGGGCCAGTCGGATCGGCCGGCTTCGCCGGCCGATCCTCCTTCCGCGTGTGAAGTGGGTCCCTGTGAGAAGTTTTCCATGTGAGGGAGGGCCAGTCGGATCGGGCCCTGTGAGAAGTTTTCCATGTGAGGGAGGGCCAGTCGGATCGGCCGGCTTCGCCGGCCGATCCTCCTTCCGCGTGTGAAGTGGGTCCCTGTGAGAAGTTTTCCATGTGAGGGAGGGCCAGTCGATGCTGGCCGGGTCCCTGTGAGAAGTTTTCCATGTGAGGAGGCCATCGGATCGGGCCGGCTTACTGCCCGGCCACGATCCTCCTTCCGCGTGTGAAGTGGGTCCCTGTGAGAAGTTTTCCATGTGAGGGAGGGCCAGTCGGATCGGCCGGCTTCGCCGGCCGATCCTCCTTCCGCGTGTGAAGTGGGTCCCTGTGAGAAGTTTTCCATGTGAGGGAGGGCCAGTCGGATCGGCCGGCTTCGCCGGCCGATCCTCCTTCCGCGTGTGAAGTGGGTCCCTGTGAGAAGTTTTCCATGTGAGGGAGGGCCAGTCGGATCGGCCGGGTCCCTGTGAGAAGTTTTCCATGTGAGGGAGGGCCAGTCGGCATCGGGCCAGCTTCGCTCGCCGATCCTCCTCCGCGTGCGTGTAAGTGAAGCGCCTGTAAAGTTTCCATGTGAGGGAGGGCCAGTCGGATCGGCCGGGTCCCTGTGAGAAGTTTTCCATGTGAGGGAGGGCCAGTCGGATCGGCCGGCTTCGCCGGCCGATCCTCCTTCTTCCGCCGTTGACTGCAGTCCTTGATAATTTTCCATGTGAGGGAGGGCCAGTCGGATCGGCCGGCTTCGCCGGCCGAATGGTCGAAAGAAATATCATTTTGAGAATTACCGCACTTTACCGTTTCACTTCTAGTATATACCCCCCTAACCATCCATCAAAATTTCTATGCGCACTGCAAACTATTGCCGACGGAGTAACCAACATTTGGTAACTCCCTAATGATTTTCCCTATACTATTCCATCTGCCATACCATCTGCTTATTCAGCCTTCACTCCCCATTTCGCGGGGTTTTTTCGATGCCGTTTTGCGAGTTTTTTTCGTCCTCGGCATCGTCCACTTCGGCGAACGCTCCGCCCATCACGGGTGTGCTTCATTAATTCCGTCCGCCAACTGATTGCCTATCGTTTGCCACTTCTCCCACTCTCCGAGCTTTTTTGGAACCCAACTACGAATTTTTGAAAGTTTCGTAGCAGGCACCGCTTACCTACAGAACGCCCTGCACAGAATGGGTTTGTTTCAGTCATTTCGTTCGCGAACTGATTGCCTATCATTTGCCACTTTTTCCGCTCTCGCGGCTCTTTTGGAACCGAACTGGGAATTTTTGAAAATCTCGAAGCAAGCACCGCCCTTCTGTAGAACGCCCCGCCCAAAATGGGTTTGTTCCAGTCATTCGTCCGCGAACTCGACTAATTGGCCGTACGTTTGCCACTTTTCTCCGCTCTCGGGGCTTTTTTGGAACCGAACTACGAATTTTTAAAATATGAAGCTCACAACTATGCGCACGCGCCGCCCACAGTGGGCGGGGCTTAGCCTAGTTCACGTGTGTTTCGTACATCTTGGCCCATGCCCTACCCATCCCAACCTTGACCCGCCCCCTGAGACTGGCTCTTCAGGTAGTTCCGAATTTCCGGACAGACAGACAAACAGACAGACAGACAGACAGACAGACAGACAGACGTCGCCGTTTATATATAAGTAATAGGAGATCAAAACAGTCGTCAATATTACCAGTTAAGGTCAGAAACAAATTTAGCATCCGCCTAAATATTTTTTTGCATAGCTTATATGTTCCAATGAGGAAAAAGAGTGGGATCCGGACGATATGGCTAAAATTCCCACACTGTACTACCACCTTCTGATTGTTTATATACCTGTTTTATCCGAAGAGGCAATAACTGTTATCCAATAAGTATTTTGTAACAATAAATCTTTTATTTGGTAGTACCTGCATTTGCCTCTGGTTTCATTATTATCTAGATAGAATGCTTTGAATTCATTGGTTACTATGTATTTTTGGAAGAACAATTTTAGCAACTCCGTTATGTTTCGAGTAATCAGATTATGATTCAAATTAGTGAACATGTCTGAGAAATCTACAGTAAATATCTTCAGATTCTTATAGTTATTTTTAATTCGTAACTGATAATTATTTTTTTATTCGATAGATCCAAATATTTTTATAGTCCTACTTCTTTCTGACACCTTACAGTAATTACAAAGTGTTTTTAACATACTGCTGACTATACTAATGGCCTATTTCTTTGCTAAAGCTTGGTACTAATGTGTGTGCACCAAGAACGCTAAACATTAACGGGATCTTAATCAACTTTGCATGAATAAACTAGTATTTTGTGTCATCACATGAGTTAATTTTGTTTAGCTTGCAGAATGATGTGTGTTTCTCAATAAGGGAATATTTATCGGGCTGGGGAGCATATATGTAGGTATTATTTGTATTTTCATTGTAAAAATTATCACTTATGCTATCATAACTAACTTTCCATTCCTTCATAACTATTAATGAGTTGTATTTTTTACACACCACACCGAAGATATATTTACTGCTTTACTCAAAGTGGTTCAAATAATGTAGTTTTTAGTGTTTTGAATTTCGTTAATGAAGGGTTGCGGTAGCTGTTTTACTTTAACTCCACATATGTTGCTATATGTAAGAAGGGATTCGATCTTCTTATGATGACTGGACTGTAAATGCTGTAGAAACAGTTTATTTTTTGATTATTCGCATGGTATTTATTTTCGAAATAACTTATGGTGTGTTCAACCAGTTTGCTGTAAACCCTCCTTATGGTCTGGTTGCTTGCTGCTCTGGTTATTCCTGTATCTATTCTATATTTTGTTCCTCTGGCTAGTATGTCTCTTAGTTTACTTTCTCTGATAATGTTCAAGTTTCCAATTATAACATGACCAGTGATTTCTACAAAAGTTTTTTTACTGCCTCTATCGCACAAATGCATTCGTTTCAGCAAATATTCACTATCCCTTCCTTGTCTAGATTTTTTTAAAAACTATTATAGTTGAATAACGTTTTTGATATAGCATTATAATATATCCCTTGCTATATATATTATCCGCTGTGTGTGTGTGTGTGTGTGTGTGTGTGTGTGTGTGTGTGTGTGTGTGTGTGTGTCACGAAATTCATAGCGAGCGTCGCAGAAAAGATAGGATGACAGTTCCAAGAAGTGATATACATGGCAGGACGGGAACACTTTTGGTGGGTGTCAGGAGGTGATAAACACTTGATAAGATACGAAAGGGCCGTAGAAGGGGAGGTGACTGAGACTCGAGCGCAATTCACGTCAGCTGCGGACCTTGATTTCAAGAATGAATACATGGCAGACGATACACTTTTGGTGCGCTCCACACGAGGAGAATGCACAGCATTTTTTTTTTTAGAAATCTAGATCGATAAGTGGCCTTAAAAGGGAGGTGAACCGACATTCGTGGGCAAAGTTGCAGGCAACGGCGGACCATGATTTCAAGTACTGATATGCCGAAGGGTGGGGCTGGCAGAAGCTGATAACAGTTGATAAGATCGGATAAGGCCCTAGGGGCCTCGGAAGAGGAGGGTCATCAAATTCGTGCGCCACGTTACAGCAACACCTTGGAACTCAATGAAGGTGATATATGGGGTTGTGCGACCGGAACCAATTAGTTGCAGCGACCAGAAAAGTGATAACTGATAAGATACGTAAGCGGCCCCGAAGGAGGTCATCAGATTCGTAACGCAGGTTACAGCAACAGTGGGACCTCTGATCCGAGAGGCGATACAGGGTGATATGATAGTGATACGGGACGGGAGTGTTATTGGCGGGTACGGAAGTGATAGGAGCTAAAATTGACAAGGTAGCATGGGAAAATCCGCTTCACCGCTCACAACAACAATGCGATCGATATGACTCAAGTATAACGATCTCAGTGCCAACAGAACTCATTCCTCACTGCTTATTAGTAACGACATCGTGTACGACACTGCTTTCAGTGGCTGTCCAAACAGGCTGCACTATTTCCGTGTAGGTTATGAACGTACCAGTCGAATTGCTGGCTAAGCCGCTTTCCTCCTTCTGGGGGGGAGGGCTGCTGCTGTTTCTGCGCCATTGACGGAACAAGCGCTGCTTTTCAGTTCTTGGCTGATGCAGAAGATTCCTTTAAACAGTGTGGTTGGTCAACGATCCCTGGAGCGGACCGCAAATTCCGGCATGGCCGCGAGCGAAGCGGCCGTGTCACAGAAGGAGGTAGCGCCCCCGGCGACACCGGCGATCCGACTGTTTATAGATAATCCTTATAAGAGCCGAAATCAAACTTATTGTATAGATAGTAATATTGCTAAAGGCAATGCCTGCGACCACAATCTGTGGGTAACGGAACCCACATAGGAACGAAGAAGGGCTTGGATATCTGATTAGCGGAGAAAAGCAGCAGAAAAACAGCCGAAGAATGCCCTAAATAGGATTCCATATCGACCCCAACTTGTACATGCATGCAATGAAGAAAACGCATGTTTGTACGAATTTCCACTCGTCGTTATCATAAAGATATCAGCTCTTATCTTATCACCTCACTCTCACCATTCGGAATGGAGAGAGATAGTATAGTGGCTACTAGCTAGTAGCTAGCAGCCGGTTGGGGTCGGCATGGGCCTAAGGGGCGCCAATGGGCCTAATTGGTTAGCTTAAAGCGGAATTCTTGCCGATTTTCACTTTCTAAAGGTAGCGCAGCCTCCGCAATCTCCTTCCGGATCGTCTGACACATTTGAAAGGTCATAGCCTTATTTTATCGCGGAAAGTGCCTTTAAATCCTTGTTGAGTTGAGGACTCTACTGAGGGGTAGTTCATTGAAAATTCCACTTTCGAATTTCAAAATTACATTGTGGCATCTCTGGTTTTTCTTCTTTACATCTTCGTGTGTAATAAAACATGACCAGACAGACGCAGTAATAAGAATTTTGTTATTTTTCACCATATTTGAAAAAAACCATCGGACACCGGCTGGCGCTGGTGCTCCTCTTTTTGTCACGGCTCGGCTTCGCCAGGCACTCTTTCCTTAGCAAAATGTAGAAAAATAATTGAAAATAGCTCGAGCAATGGGTTAAAGTTGAATCTGGCCAGAGGATCGTGCAACATACAGCGCTTTGTTACTTCCGAAATTCTAATGACATCAAAAGAAAGAGCCTGACGCCCCTTATCCAATCTTATCAGATGCTGGCAACATCACGGATCTTAAGCAAGATTATGGATAAGAGGACAACCAAGCGTTTCATCCCCACATACCCGATGGTGCCAACGTATTACGCATTGGTCAAGACGCACAAGTTCTCTGAAGACCTTGACTTATGTCACGTTGGAGAAGACTTGATCAAAACCAGACCGATCATTTCGTCATGTGGAGGCCCTTTCGGATAAGTGAGGCGTTCTCCTCACTAAAGCTCGCTCTGTCACCGCTTTTGCAACATGTAGCGGCTCATTTAGTCAACGCAGGAGAATTCATGTCAGCTTTGGATCGTTGTGTGATACCTGATGATGCTTCGTATGCAAGCTTCGACGCGGTTTCTTTATACACGAACGTAGACAATGATGGGGCTATAAATTCTGTGATAGAACTGCTGCGGGAACATCATGAAGAAGTACACACTTTCGGATTGATGGAGGAAGATTTGCGAGAGCTCCTCACAGCCACCTTGAAATGTAACATCTTCCAATTTGATCGCACGTTCTATTCACAGAAACGAGGCCTTGCCATGGGATTGAGGATATCGCCGCTATTAGCCATCGTCTATTTGGATCGAATTGAAAGAAGATCACTGATCGCTGGAATTATGTTTTATAAAGCGCTACATAGACGATGTATTCGTCGTAAGTTCTACCGCAGCCGATGTTTGGACAAAACAGTGCTTCAAAATCTGAACTCATGTGTTCCGAACATACGTTTCACGGTGGAATATCCAGACGAACGTGGCTTTCTTCCTTTCCTCAACACGAAGGTCCGAATAAGCCATGGGACTAAAGAAATTGAATGGTATAAGAAACCGATGTCGAGGAACATTCTTCTGCATTCTCGAAGTGCGCATCCACTCTATATGAAAGCCAACGTGATAAGAAATCTTATCGCAACGAAGACGAGATCATGCACTAGGGAATCAGAAGAGGTGGAACGGAAATTAGCAAAGATCTTGGAAGAAAATGGATACACGACTGCCAACCAAAGAACAGCGACCTTACTTTGCTACTGGAGGAATACCACTGGTGTTACCGTATGTGAACGAGAGAATAGCAAAGAAAGTGAATTACGCCATCAAGTCGGCGCATCTTCCGATCAAGCTTATATTCCGACCGCCCGCAAATCTAAGAAGCATATTGACATCATCCCGGATATATGAAGAGAAATGTGGCCGAAATAACTGTGCGTACTGTACAGAGAGTAAAATCTGTCAGTTACGAGGAGTAGTTTATTTGGTCACATGCGAAGGATGTAATCAGAAGTATGTTGGTGAGACAGGACGACCTTTGTATAAAAGGATGGACGAACACCTACGAGCGTTGCGGAATCCCTCGTCCTATCCCAACAGTGGATTCTCACGGCATCGCACGACCTTCCACCAACATGAAGCACCTCCTCGCTTAAATGTTGCTGTCTTAAATCGCACGAAGGAATGCCCATTAGAAAGGAAACTGCTCGAGGCGCTCGCTATCAAGCGCTTATCCCCCGAAATAAACAACAGGGACGAGCTAATGGAGGCACTACGACTAATTGCTTAGCAGTTGTGATAAGAAGTGATAAAATGTCCTCTCGACTGTCATGCCCGTCGCATTGCTGGGTACTTTCAGTTGTATTGGATGTGCCGCTAGGGTAGGTCGTTTGCGTGTAGTAGTGTGGTGACAGTTATAGGCCTCTAGTAAATTGTATTGCAGACTGAGCAAGCTTTATTGTTAAGAGGGATCTGGTCTGGTTAGTACTCTGGACAACTGAATTGTTGTAAGGTTTATAGTATTGTATGCTCGTTTTATTGTAGGTCTGAAGAAGCTGCTACGCAGCGAAAGCTCACCAATAAAAGTTATATTGAGTTCTCATTTACCATTGTTGAAGAAAAAGAGACCGTC
>MU962189.1:3590-26306 GCA_036418165.1 Cooperia oncophora | reverse complement strand
AATCTGTATCTGTGAAATTTGGCGAACCTAGCCCCAGAAGAAGTTCTCGAGAAATTGAAAAGAAGCCCGAGTGGTGAAAATCGGCGCCGGTTTTTCAAATCAGACGTCATAAGAGGAAAGTGCGCTGCTCAAATTTGACCTGCGCCGGACCATAGTTGTGTGTAAGGGTGTTCTCGAAATACACGGTGGAAGATTGGTTCAGGAGCCCGTACAAGGAAGAAAGGAAAAAATTTGTTGTCGTGGGTGGTCCCATAATATTCATCCTGCACAAGAAAAACGGGTGGATGAAGTCAGGCACTGAATATCTGATCACAGAGCCTGTCGGGTTTCCCCGCGAGACTGACATCCCTGCTGCAATTACTGTACGTGTTATGACCGATAAACTGAGGATGGTCAAGGGGGTGTGCGCATGGGTACCCAATTTTCTTATAGAAGCAGTACCGATTCTATACCTCTAGCAGTAATGTTCTCAGCATGAGATGTCACTCACAACTGTGAAAACGCACCCAGGCCTTAGATGAAATATGGGTGGTCTCGGACCTCGAGCCGAAACTCACAATCGTCAATTTTGTATGAATGCAGATGAGAAGCCGCCCGAGTTCTACCATGAAGAGTTACGTGGGCGCAAGTCATCATAGCAAAGGATTCCCACACTGTGGCTTTCAAGCGGCTCTATACAGAGAACAAATCCGTCACTGTCGGTGCATATTGCCTGTTCCTCGGCATTCAGATCGACAAATGGATGCTACCACACAACTACAAGAAGGCCACCGTTGCTCGTCATAGTACCAGACCGAGTAACTGTATTGTAGATCAGTGCTGGGACACAAACAATACTGAGACCTGGGTTCAATCGCCCCATTCGCCCGTCATAAAGCCATGCGATTACAACTGTTCTATTCAGTTGAGAGTACTCTCCGACGGCAGACGCTACAATGTTTTGTCATTTGCCGAAATTGGCAACAACAGCAATTTACCCACACTTGTTGAAAAATCGAAGGTACCAGAGGTCCAAAGGCCCTCGGGGCACTGGGAGCGGGTCATTGGTGAAGGAGGGATTTACTCATCCTAAAGCTAAAATATCACTTTTCTATCTATTCTCCTCTTTGTTTTATTCAAAAAAACCGGCGGCACGTTTGAATGGGATGACCTAATATATCCATATCCGTATCCAGATTCAGTTCAAAGATATCTAGCCGACAGTGGAGGTGTTACCGATGGCATTACCGCACCCAATGAAGCAGCAACAAACAAGAGCGCTGTTGCTTCTTCTCTAGATCGGACAACAACAATAAGTCTCTAAACGCCTTGCCTGTTTTTAGAGTTTGACAAACTGTACAGCTATACAAAAGATTCGCTCTCAAAAAACGGGTGAAGGGTTTAACAGGCACGTCTAGAGTTCTACTCAGCATTTTCTGCTTTGCTGGAAAAATGTTCAATCACGGATACCAGAATATTTCAGAATTGCAAAAATGCTCTGCAGGACTGCCGGGCGAACTTCTTTCCAGACATCTGTACGAGTCGTGATTACCATGATTTGATGCTCAAGTACTGCGACATGTAACATCCTTGTTCCATCTCTTGAAATGCATGGATGAAAGTGAGAGGTAGGTCTTACCTATGAAGGTTAATAGCGTTAAACTGAGGCCTTTACAAAAATTCAAATGACTTCTGTAGAAGTTAGCGAAAGCGCTTTCCTTGCCGCTGTTTTGATCCTCCCTTATCTTCGCCTTGATCTACCCTGTCACGTTCATTGATTATTGGACACAACTCACAAGGGGTTGCGAGCAATACAACACTGGCAGAGGATTAGTTCTTTTTCTTGTTTGAGTGATAATTCGAGAACAGGTGCAAAAGATTTGGAGCACTCAGAGCCACAACAAACATTTCAATTCATAGCAAGCATTTCGAATGAGAAGATCTACATATTACAAACAGGAGGTCGTCTTTCAACGTAAAAATCCCGCGAGAAATCTGATTAACTCACATCGAAACTTCTGAAAGACAGTCTCCACGCTCGAGCAACTCGGAGGGGCGCTTACTTGTACAAGTAGTCTAGCCACCAGTCTCTAAAGTTATCCTATTTTCGCGGCTTCGTTATAACTAACGAAGGTGCTCTGGTCCTGAGAGGTAGCATTTAAGACGCCCTCCCCAGTTCCCTCGTCCACCGAAACTCAAACGCTTTCTCCTGTGACAAGTCCGATTTACACCACTTTTCCGTTTTTTCTTCTTGTTAGATGGTATTAGTATGGGTTCACGCAAAAAAAAACAATCATTGAGCAATAGGTGACAGAATATTGGGTCTGCCACCTATTGCTCAATGATTGTTGAACAGGTCTAGAGTTCTCCAGACGAGCAGGTCCGGTTTGGCTTTTTTCTCTTGGAGAGTATATGTAGCGACTATGAGCGTCTGCCATTTGAGCCGCCACTATCTGCAATTACATCGCAGGGAGTTTCTCTTTGAGTCTCCAGAGCCATGGCCAAACTTCCGGCACTATTTACCCTTTACTGCCCCAGCCATCCGAAATCAGGCCGGTTCCTGACCGACTTTTTTCTCCGTGGGCAGAATTCGCTGAAAAGTTGGCTCCAGGGGTAGTTCGACCCGCTGAACACGAATATCGCATCCGCTTGACCCGAAACCTACCTTCTAGCAGCTCCGCCGCCACGGGCGCCGCGCCCAAAATACTCGAAATCACCGAAGTTTCGCTAAAAAAAAAAAAAAAAAAAAAAAAAAAAAAAAAAAAAAAAAAAAAAAAAAAAAAAAAAAAAAAAAAAAAAAAAAAAAAAAAAAAAAAAAAAAAAAAAAAAAAAAAAAAAAAAAAAACCCTCGATATCGCGTAGTTGACCCCCTACATCACGAATACCACTTCCACATAATTGCATGAAAAAATGCATGACCAACGCTTCTTCGAAAATCCCGCGCTCGCCCAGCTTTCACACGCAAGCTCGTGGGAAATGGGATTTCCCACGGAATCGTGTGGGAATTGAGTGTTTCTCGTGGTGACGTCTTCAAAACTGACCTATTGACTTGGGAAGCCCCTTTGCTCATTTAGCTATTCTCATGGCTCTGAACGTACTTCATCATACTTTAGTGATTCAGAGTGTTTTGGCGCCGGCGCCCGTGGCGCGAGCGCCAAGAGGTTTCGGGTCAAGCGGGAGGCCTATATTCCGGTGTTCAGCGGGTCGAACGTTAGCCCACTGCGAAGCAGTTTCAGCGAACTTTGGTGATTTCGCAGTACTTTTGGCGCCGTGGCGCCCGTGCGCCGCGGGCGCGGCAGGCAAGGTTTCGCGAGTCAAGCCGTGATGCAATTCATTCGAGTATCAGTCCGGGTCTGATACTACACCCCGAGCCAACTTTTCAGCGGCCAATTCTCCCCACAGGTAGAAAACAAGTCCGGTCAGGAAGACCGCTGCGGATTTGCGATGACTGCGGGCAGTAAAGGGTAAATAGTGCCCATACTCCTCTTCCCTCGGCCCACAAGTTTTCTTCGCAACTTCCTGCTAAAACTACCGTGTAGTATGATAGACAACCTGTGCACTCACTCACTTTCGAGATCAGTCTTACCTATGTGGGAGGTGAATGGGTGAGCTGCAGTAGTTTTTGCGCTCAAACGTACATAATAACTTTGTTGATGGTAGTGATACTCATGCACCGTCCCCCTACTCCACTCGAGCGCTATCCTCGAATGCGCAGCTCTGTATATCGCGATCTGACGGGGTCTCCATAGCGTGTAGCCGGCTGAGGGCAGCGCGGATGGAGTGAGGACACAGGGTTTTGCTACCCTCCATGACCGTTACCATGCACTTCTGAACGGGGAAAGTGGCACGCTGCTGCCAGCCAGCGACCTTGTCGGATCCTCAGTTAGGGCCAAAGACAAAGACCTATGCGCCCGAAATGCAGCTGCAATCTGTTTTGAGAAATCGTAAAGATGCCGGTAGAAACGGAGCTTGTAACACTTGGAAGTTTGCTAGGGTTCTTTGCGGAATGTTGGGAGTATCGTAATCCGTACTATCAACTGCTTCAAGTAGCGCAACCTTGTTGGGGTAGCGATCTGGACCTAAAGCGCTTGTGTTGGTCTGTCACAATAGTCACCTTTTCAAAAGTATTCATGGGGGGGACTTTATAACTCCTGTTGGATCTATTGATACCGAAAAAAAATGCAAACTCGAAGACACAGACGATCGTTTGCATAATCGATCTTGATTATGCGCGTTCAGCTTACCTTTGACAACTTTTGTCTCCCATAAGTTCCGACTATATAAGATTACCATTAGCGCTAATTACTTTCTTTTCAGTTGCAAACACTGAAAAAAAGAACGGCTTTTGCGACCGCGTTCTCTTCTCGGACAAACTCAAAAGAAGCTCTATGCGAAACCACGTGTGTAGCTGTGCAACAACGTGGACATTTCCTAAAGACCCCTAGTGTGCTACTGTATTTGTTTTACTGTTTTTAAATTTAAGACTTTCAAAAACGTTCACTGGTCTTCAAAACTTGCCAAAGATTATATCCTAATGGTACAACATAACTATTGATTTTCTGAGACACTTTGGAACTCTTGGATGAAGTGGTTCGTGTCACCATTCGCTAACATTCACATGAAATACCTCTATTTCATGTAGTGTAATATTTGCATAATAAACATTTCAACAGGAACTGCTTTGATTTACAGTCGATATTCTACTACCAAGACATCACTGCATCGGCGTGGAACTGACAAGGCCGCTCGCATGGCAGGCAAGCATTCTACTACTGCCACCCATCCATACCATCGATGAAAAACCGAGATACAGGAGATCGCAAGAAAAATTGCCCGACTATGGCAGGCTGGAGTTTGGCCCGCTATCTGTGGCGCGCCACTCATCTGAAAAACCCTCACTTAAAACTCGCAGGCGATAGGGGAATGTGGTGTGGGGCCATCACATAACTCCGCGTGCTACAATACCGTTTAGGGCGGCAGGAAAGCTAAGGAGCTCGAGAGCTAGGACCTGAGCTAGGGGTAGATAGTGCAGTATTCATGGAATTCGGTCTAAGGTAGCCACAGCACAAAAATTCAAGAAGTCGGAAGTAAATTTGAACGGTCAAAATTAGCGGAATTATCGAACCTAACGCCATAGAAGGGAACTGCGTTGTTTCAAAAAAAAAAAAATTAATTTTGCCCCTGTACAACATGAATTGGAGGAATGATTCTTGAAACATAGTGTAGAAGATCTATCTGACGCGGAAGTCCAAAGAAGGAAGAACGAAAAAAAGTTATGGCCGGGAAGGGCGCGCCATTATGTTCATCCTTCACAAGAAAAGCCGGTGGATGAAGTGTGGCATTGAGGGCCTGATAACAGAAGCTGGACCATTGACGAACTTGCCCGCGAAATCGACGTTCCTGCAAGAAGAGCCCTTGGACGGGTACGCCCGAAACATTGAGAATGGTCTGGAGCAGATGTATGTTTGGGCGCTTCGATTCTCTGTGCAGAGCACGCGCAATGAGTCCAAATTCGTGACCTTATTATTGGGCCTTATTCGCCCGACCTACAGCCGTGGCGATTCCAACTGTTCTGCTCCAGATGGATGACCGAATTCGGAATAAGCACTCGTTCCTTTTTCACCACTCTTTCTCAACTTTAAATTGTGACTGCTGCAGAACTGGCACTTCTGAAGCAAGGGGAATGAAGAACCCTATGATCGGAGTCCGCGCATGCCGGGCCCGTTAGGATCTTCCACGTTTCCTCTGACGAACAACCGCCAAATTCGCTCTCGCCTTGATCTTTCGAACTACGAAGCTGTTACTGTACACAACAAGCATCAGAGTCGTATCCCCGTTTGGCGTCCACTTAAAATTGGGGGGAAAAAAGCGCCAGGAATGACAATGGGAGAAGATAGTGTGGCATGTTGAAAAGTCGCTCAATCACGTGACCTCAATGTCAATAAAAGTTGACATGTCGTCGCCGACGATAAAGAAACTATTTATGAATTCCATTTGGTTTCAGTAGTCCCAATGGCCACTAAAGGCCAGATGAGCTCCCTATGTTGTGCTTAGGAGATCCAGAGCAGTTTTTGTTTTTCCATTGTCCCATTTGGAACCATAATTTGACGACTCCTTCCAGATTAACTACACATAAGCGAATTTTCGGACTCAAACAGGGTCGTCGAAGAGACTGAGCGGCATCAGAGATCAGAAATCAAAATCAATAATTTGATCTACCAATCAGATTCGCATAGGTGAGTGTCAGCGGCATGACGGACCACTTTCTGAGGACCAGATTAACCACAGAAAAGAAAAGGTGTGAATCAACTGGAATCGGGACCTGCGACGGCGATCCTGAACGCTGAAGGGTGAAACGACCAGGCACTGAGAGTGTGTGCTAATACTCCTGGGCTTTTCCGAGGGTTTAGGTACATAAGAAAACTACTTCGCAAATTTGGGAAGAAGGCTCGGAATCAGCGCTCGGTAACTGCCCACCACCAACAGCCTCTTCTTCCTGGAGCGCTTCCCCAGTAGGTGAGGAGGTGCTCACAATTGCTACGCTAATGCTCGCATCAGCAGGGATGCTGACGCGAGTTGCTCCCGTCCATTATCATATTCCAAATTTGCAAAGCTCTCCATGACTTGTAAAAAATATGTGAGCGTGACATAATTGTTAACATGGATTTTGATAGACGGTGTCTGATTAGAAGAGAGCCACATTAACAGATTGTCAAGCCATTAAAAGGGCGATGCATGATATCGCACTTTTTACATCTGATTATGGCGCTATAAAGTCGTTTCCTGGATTCCGAGCCAAGTGTCCAGATTACTGGGCCTTGTAGGCGACAAAAACTGTGCTAAAATAGATTCATGTGTTGCCAACTGGAGTGTTTCTCATTAAGCTTCGGCCTGTAGCTTTCATCATTTCAGTTTCGGATTTTTACGCAGGCAACAAGCACTCGAACTCTGCAACATTTTTGCTATGAATTTCAATCTATTGAAAGCTCGCGAAGTTCACGCCCGCCTATCCCAGCAGCTTCAATGTCATGCGTTTGCGTAGGGTGACGCCGCCGGACCGACGATCCCGCGTGTCATCGTCGGAATATCACATAATTTTCAATTTCAGCTGAAAGAAAACTCACTGGAAGAACTGTTTGTTCAAAGTTGATGACTTCTCACAACTCTTGAAACATTAAAAAATCTTTTACTATTTCGTGCTGAGAAGAGTCCTCTGCACTCCCGAATCATACCGCGTATCAAAAAGAATTTCAGGTAATAATTGACCTAGAAAGAAAAGAAGTGGACGGCCTTTTTGAGGATAATTTTCAGATGAGTTCTGGGATAGTGATCCTTCTTGTCGTCTTCCTTGTGGTACAAGCTGCTAACGCTGCTCCGCAGTACTCGGACCCTCTGGCAAGAAATTTCATGCTTCCGCTGAGTGCAGCGGCCTATTCGGACCAGCCGCAGCAATGTCTCAGCCGACTGTTCAAAAATGCAACAGTGAGCGGTTTCAGCCCTTGATTGTCTCCTGTGGGTAGCTCCATTTAGCCGCCACGACTAGCAAAATTTACAGCCTTCATCGTTCAAGTCACCTGTGTCACTGTGATAGCCCTTGCAAAAAAGGCACCACCTGCTACCGGCGGTATCACTGCCGTTCTCCACAACGAGAAAGCAATTGTGCTGAGTTTCAGGTGAGCAATGTTCAGTTCCTCGTTGGCCGTATTCTCGTTTCCGTTACAAAAAAGTTTTTCTTATATTCAGAGGAACAATACGTTTCCTCCAACTACTTCAGGAAATCACCAAAACAGTCTTCTTACATTTGGTAATTCTTTCAGCTTCATTCATTCGTTTGTAGCACGAGAGCAATGTGAAAAATTCCAGGCATCGTGGCTTTTTGGTGGCAGAATATCCGCGTACTTCAGCGATGCATTCAGCAAAATCTGGAGCCATGGGATGGATGCCGATTTCCGAGCATTGAGAGCAATGTATCCAAATACGGAAAATTTTTGGGTGGGTACTATTGAGTTTGATGTGACGCTCCCCCCTACCCTTTTTTCCAGGCAAAATCTGCTGCTTGTGCTTTGCAGGTTACTGGGCATTCTCTTGGGGGATCAGTAGCATCACTGGCGGCTTCTTTCTTAGTTGGATCACGTCTTGCAAATTCGAGCGAAGTCAAACTGGTCACATTCGGACAGCCCAGAACTGGGGATATCTCTTTCCGTTCATCACAACAATCAGGTACGGTGAGTAAAGGCGAATGTGCTGACACCGCACCAAAAAGCCTTTTCAGATGTCTGCATATGCTGGCCCGCTACAGTTGTTATCACTGAAGTCATTGGGGCGTTCTGGCGGAGATTTAGCGCAGTGCCAACCTGTCTTTCGTGCGGATTCGCCTTGGGTCTAAATAACTCGAACGTTCTATGATTGTTGCGCTGGAAGCTGGCGCCGCGCCCAAACCCACGCGCCGTTTGACACGCCCCAAGTAACTTCCGCGGTAACGAGTGTATTGGCTGCATGACGTGACCAATACAGCACGTTTCTATGCTTTTATCGATGGTATCGCTCCCAACTGAAGAAATTCTCCCAATTTCAGTTGGAGTACTCATTTCGTGTGACTCACTGGAGAGATATTGTACCGCACATTCCTCTGGACCAATTGGCGGATACTTTCATCACAAACAGGAGGTGACAGCTACACTCCATATCCCAAAGACAGATAGAGCGTGGCTGCTTACTTCACTTGAACATATGTTTTTCATGGGATATTTCCTTTGGAGCAACTGACATCCTTGTGTGTGTGTTGCGTAAACATAAGCACATTATTGACTTGTTTCCCCAGTCGCCAATATCCCTACGAAAGGCGTATCGTCTGCCACTTCTTAATGAGGTACACTGCCATGCCCACTCCGATCAAATGAGACTTTTTTAGGCCTTCTACAGAAACAACATGGAACCGCACGAGGTCAAAATTTGCAGTGGTGAGAAGCCATTGTAGTTTCTCTGAGCAACACTGGTCTTCAGTAGCGCTCGACGTATTTGGCCCGCGAGCAGTTTTTCGTCAGCTACTCACCAGTCCTTTTTGAATCTTGGATTTGATATCGTAAGACAGGGTTCAGACTCCGCGGAGCTCACGCGGCTTGTAACGCCGCCACACGATTGCAACGGCGCCCGAGGCTATGGACGCGAATGCAGTGGCGAACGGGAACCGATCGGAGTCGCCCCTCTTACGTACTGAGAACAGGGCACATCGTTGTTGGGAATCACCCAAGTGAGGGTGGGGGGGTCGTATTTAGCTTCCTGCCTTCTAGGAGTGAGGTGCGTGTGCCGTGTGGTGGTATGGACCTTCAGTGATTTTCCTTTTCATGCGTACTATAGGGACGAATGGAGACGTTACTGGCGCCCGTCGAGGAACTCGATGATCAACGGGAGCACAGGTGATACAGGTGATATGTCCCCCCCCCCTCGTACAGCCAAAATTGCGTGGCCAGAAAGTTGGGGAATCTGGAAAATCGGTAGAGGGGGGGGTCGTATTGTCTCGCGACCTTTCCCGTTTCACATGTGTTGTTTACTCCCCCTCCCCCACATCCCCGCTCGGCGGCTCGATGAGGAGGAACAGACGGCCGGAAGGGGGGGGGGGGTTGCAGACTCGACTAAAATCCCCAACCAATGATGTGCCCTGACTGAGAAGAATTTGGGGAACGTTTGTCAGTCACTCAGCCTGGTATCGATCGACATTGGCCACTAGGCCAGCGCCCCCCCCGGCCCCCGCCCGCGCCCCAGGCAACACCGAGTCGATCCCCTGACTGTGGCTGCGTTCGCCAACCCCCCGAAACGCTGTGTACATTGTCCTCGCCGTTGCGCTCGTCTCTACAGCCACCGCCATTCCCCCAAGCCTGAATCGCCGGCTATGTGCAAGTAAGACACTTCCACAGCTTAAGGTACTAGCTTCCAAATGGTATAGTAGCCCGCTGCTCTATCCCCTTTGCTTTTCTGCCATTCCTCTATATGTAGCGGCACGTTTGAATGGGATGACCTAATAGATTGTGTGGGTATGGATATGGACCGTGTAGATATGGAGATCCTGAACGTGAATCTGGATATCCTGGATATGGATTCAGGGCAAAAGCCGCGGTTGGGACTACGTGTACCAACATGATCGTTACAACTTGATACCTGCAAAAAATAATGGGATAACAGCTACTGCAGTGGTTTTTCAGGGCCAATCCGACTAGCACAAGCCGAGAAATAGCAGCTTGGCTTTTTTGCGGTGAGTACAGTAAGTTTAAGCCAAACTGGCATTGAAAGTACTATGAACATTCATAGGGTCAAGAGAGCTCGAGATATCGGATAAACACCCTTCAAATTGGGATTGCTGCCTATTTTCCAGTGCTAAGGTGGACGAAAGGCAAATGGAAAGTCCTTTCGAGTTTTTTGCAGAGTAAACTTAAACTTGATGGTTGCCTGTGCCTAAGATGTCAGCCACTAGGAGATGGGTGAGAATGGAAGCTCTAGCAGCTGCTAACCACCACGTCTAATATTCTGGTAGCCTTTAGTAATGCGGAAATGCAGTCAGCGTGCAACCGTGGTGAAGCACAGGGTTTTTTTTCCTGGCACACGAATTTGGTGGAAACTATGGACCCGCAGATGCTGCAGACGACTTGAGGGGACAACAGTGCTCTTCTGAATTGCCCTCCTGAATAAATAATTCCAATTTTAGCATCAGTAGTAAATGAAAGGAGCAGCTCCATCCGCACCACACGGGAGGAGAACGATAATAGCGAAGGAGTACAAGGTGAGCTTTGTAGCAACCTCAGATTGATTGGCAACTGCCCGTAGTTCACTAGTCCAGGACGTCGTCCTTAGGTTCTTGAATAGATCATTTCCAAGTGATTATCATCTTGTCAGGTTCTGAAGGACAAAAAGGCCCACACGTCAGCCGAATAAAGGTGTACCATAATTGGAAGGCTCCCTGAATACTGCTGGTAGTGATCATGCCAAGATTACAAAAAAGATCGTGCACGATTTTGTGTACGAAATCTTCAGTGTTTTTGTGGAATACTGTGCCGGAGTGAACTGGAGGCAGCGAGGATGAAGGAGAGGGAAGGAAGTAGACGCTATGAATATAGAGGGAAATAAGGTAAGAGTGGAGAGCTATGGAATGCGAGCCAAAAGGAGCGCGGACATCTTAGTATCCCCTTTTACAAAACAACGACGAAAAAGCAACCAGCTGCGATTACAGTATTCCAGACAGGAAGTCGTGGAATCCGTTGACAATCCCGAAGTTGTTTCTATGGAACCATTCGAGGTTGTCGGCACACCTGCGTGGACCTCGCAAGAGTACATTCCGGGTTCTAGGCCCTAGATATACTGAACAAATTTCGAATAGCAACGAGCATTGCAGGGCAACACTGTCTGTGAAACACCACAGGTTTCTTCAAAATCTTGGCAGGCTGGACATATCCAGTTCAAGAACGACGATTAATAAATTAAGTAACGAGTCGTAACAAGCCTATGGGCAGTCGTCTGTATCCTGGGAGTGAGGTTCCCATTATGAATCATGAAGGCAAATCGCAAAGGTTATATGATGGAAACACCTGTTAGTGAAGCAGAAAACAGAACAAAGCACAACCAAGCAAGAATGGCTTCATTCATTAGGATTGCGTTCATACTTTGCGACATTTAATACTAGGACAACTAGGCAAACAATCTATCACCAGTTCTTCAATCATCCAACCTTTACTGTCACGAAAACAATAACGGAGCTTGCCCTAAGCCACTATGAATGGTTATATAGGTTGGAAAGAAAGTCCTGTCAGTGTTTTTTAGATAGCCTACAGTTTTTGATCTTCGAAGCTCGAACATGACGTAACATGCTAAGGTTGTAGAACATTCTCGAAGCTTTTCCACAAGAGGTATATCAAGGCTCCTGCTCTTCCCTGTGTTTATTTATGATGTCAGTTTCACTGGAGCAGCTTCGAGTGATCATCTTCTATGAGTGGCGCCGCGGCACTGGAGCGACGGCAGCGGCCCGTAACATCAACTGTGCATTGGGGAGGACACCACCACCGTCAGGACTGTCCACCGTTGGTTCGCTCGCTTCGCGAAAGGAGAGACGATCTTCGAAGACAAACCTCGTCTGGGACGCCCTCGCGGCGTAGAAGATTCCGCCGTTCTCGAACCTGTCAGAGAGGATCCAGAGGCTACCACGCGCAGTATTGCGACAAGGCTAGGGTGTAGCCATACAACAGCTCTAAACCGCCTTCAGGCCCTTGGCTACAGAAAAGTCCTCACGCGATGGATACCTCATGCTCTAACAGATGGCACGCGGTATGCCAGGGTGAGCATCTGTCGATCCCTCCTTCTACACCGTAACCGGAAGGAGTTTCTGGAAGATATTGTGACTGGAGATGAAAGCTGGGTCCTCTATGATTCCAACCTACGTCGTGCCATGTGGCTCCCTCGAGGAGAAGACCCGCCTACGCAACCCAGATCGAACCTGCACTCCAAGAAGGTCCTCCTCTGCTGCTTCTGGGATTCGAAGGGCATGCTGCACCACGAGCTGCTTCCGCAAGGGCATACGGTTACCGCTACCGTTTACGCCGCCCAACTCCAGAAACTCGCGCAAGCTCTTCGAGAAAAGCGGCCGAGACGAGCTTCGGTGCACCTCCTCCATGATAACGCCAGACCACATGTGGCTAAAGAGACCCCCGCCAAATTGAGGAGCTAGGCTGGGAGACCGTTCCCCATCCACCATATTCTCCAGACCTAGCCCCCTCCGACTACTACTTGTTCCGCTCCCTCAAGGCTTTCCTAGGTAAGAAAACCTTCAGCGAATTTGATGGCATCAATCGAGAAGTTGCCTACTTCTTCGACTCGCAGCCTCCTCAGTTCTGGGAGAAGGGGATAGCTGAGTTGCCCATTAGGTGGAGCACTGTAGTGGCTAACAATGGCGATTATATTATTGATTAGTTTTTATTTCATGTTGAGTTAGAAAATAAAAAAAAATCACAACAGTGACAGGACTTTCTTTCCAACCTATACTTTCCCACCTCTGAGAAAGGCAGCGAATCGGCACACGAGATCAACTTTCCTGATAATAACATCTGGCACCAACTTAATAGCATCCGAATCACTGTTCACGCGCTTGACGATCGCAACATTGGGCGGACTCGTTCACCGGCTGTCTTAGCGGCGGAACTTGATGGTGGCAGGATATTCCTTCGCAAGTTTTTCGGAGTTGCAAACTCATTGTAGCATTTGAGATACCTCTTGACCACATAACGAGTTGCAAGACTCAAAGGATGAAGATCAACTGAGCATGAATTTTTACGGTCCCATACGAGTTTTGTGCCATTTAACTACTCCCGCGGTTTTGAAGAGTTGAGCGGAATTCTGGTGGGGATTCGATCCTGCAGACGTCCAACTGTTGCAATGGTACGTGCGCCATGCCGCTCCGTCCACAGTGTTCACGAGATAGTAGAAGAACCCAGAAATGATTGCTCTTAAGCTGGGTCATTCTTAGGAATACTGCTCGGCAGTTCATGGACCACTGCGATCGACACGGAAGCCTGAGCTCGAAACCACAACTACTTGAAAAACACCTACAAATTCTCCAATCGTTATGTCTCACTCGATACTTTTTTGGATTTTCTAGTTCTGGGTTAGCGTCAGCAAAGCCCGTAGGGTCGAAGGTTTCATTCGAAAACATAGAAAAAAAAGAGCGTTTAGCATTGCTTTATTGATGTGAACGCTTAGGATATGTCAGAGATTAGAAGGAGTTGTTTGCGGTTATCTGGAATATCGGCCTGGAAACCTAAAAGAATCTATGTAGACTTTCGTTAAGTGTTGGATATTATAATCGTCACACCATCGCCAAAACTAAAAACTGAAAAATTGTGGGAAGCCGTCGTACACGGCCCAAAGAAGACCTTATCTGTTCTATGAGGCGTTCAAAGACTGCTGAATGGAAGTGGTAATCGGTTTTCTAGTAGTTTTGGATATGACGAAGGAGCAAGTAGTGGCCGAATTAGTTTCGCTTGCCCTGGAGGTTGTTGAAATCGGGGCTGCCTCTATGTCAACCGTGCTGCTCGTTAGGGTAGCGCTGGTAGTGGACTTCTTGGTTTGCCTTAGCAATGTAGCAATGAGCGATGTGGAGAAAGAAGCAGTTGTAGCTGCTTTTCTGGTTGCAGTGAAGGCTGGCGGATTACAGTGGTTGACTGGCCTCCAGAAAAGCTTCCAACCGCGCAGTTCCGTTGAATCCGACCGCTCCACGGACCAAATGACGACCACTGCAACTTGTAGGTTAATCACACATTGTTGAAAGAAGCATTTTACTCCACAAAATCACACTTTTGTGCGGAAGTCGCACACAATTTTCTCCACGAGTAGACTTTTGTAAGGATCCCCAATAGCCGCTGGGACCTTGGGCAAACTCCTCAGTAAAGACTATACCTGGAGTGGGCCTTTTCTATAGATACCAGGGTTGAGCTCTTCAGCGCGCGTTTTAACTGGCCCACATTTTGGCTTACAAAAGGGTTGACCCCTACCTTTGCTTTGATCCTCTAGCTCGGCCGTAATAGAGCTGACATGATCGCAATGGTGAGAGATGGCTTAGTTCATTCATTTCAGCAGAGGGACCAAATGGCGCCTTAGTGGTCGACTTCCCCAATCTCTTGGGTCTTAGAATAGATTTCTCTGATGGTGAGAAAACACAGCCTCTGGCATGAAAGTTGTTTTTCTGCCGATTCGAGTGGGGTACATACGTATGCATATAAAGGATGGAGAGGAACCGTACGTCCATCGTATTTGGAAAGTATCGCCTCCAGTAGCACATATAGCTATCACAAATCATGAGTAATGGGGTTCAAATACGAATAAGAAGGTACCAAGCGAAGCTAAGCACTAAAAGCGCTAAGACAAAGTACAAAAAAGAAACTATTTCAAGCTTTACTTGTGAGCGACTTCGGGCTTGTGAAGCAGAGGGGATAGACCACAAACAAATGAACAAGAGGGCAAAAGGCATGACGTCGTGCTCATGTTGCTATTGGACTGATAGACTTAACGGATAGGGGGTGGTGATCAAGTTCCTATGACAAAGGCACTTTGATAGAGTTTCAAATGCCGGTCACAAACATGGAAGCTACCAGAAATGCAAGTGAGCGGCCAAAGTATGCGATGATGAACGCACTGGTGGCTTCTAAGTAATCTTCCAGCGTCTCATTTGGTAGAAAAATGATCCCGAATATCGTGATTCCTGTGAAATAATGATAACAACTCATGTGTCAATAACGCAGACAACTGCATAATGCTGTGGTCACGTGTGGCTTGACTGGCACGAAAAAAGCCCCATACCCATCATGATATTCTCACGAACACTTCTTGAACGGATCGATAGTGAGTCAGAAATTGCCCTCCTGGAGAATGGGGGTGCCGAAAATTCGTTGGAAGTTAAATTTTCTTGCCGAACGAACAAAGGCATTCTGGGTTTATGCCGTTGATAGCCGAAAGAGTGCTACCTCCCTGCACGGATTGTTTTTAATACTTAAAAATTGGGGATGTTCTACATATCTCTTCTATGGATAAAAGAACAACATACGAAGACTTTTCTAGTACCCTTTTCAACGTCTTGTCGCTGGTCGCTGGCTCTGCACCAAACCCACCCCCAATAGTTGGGCCCATCACCCGCCACGAATAGGAGTGTAGCTCTTTCACATTTCTCTGTACGATGAATACCTGCAGCTGTGTAGGAAAACACTTCGGAAGTAATATATTTACTCAAAAAAAATCATATGTAGGGAGATAGTGTGATCACGTTTTGGACGTCGAGCTTTCCGGTGATCCCGGAGTGGTGGAACTTTTCGACGATCCTGGCCCTGAACTACCACGTCCACTCGTCGATGATATTGATGTACCCGTCTTTTGTGTTTGTCGAAATTTCTTCCATTGCTGAAACGATTCGAGAAATTACCAGAGAGTGGACTGCAGAGAGGAAATCTACGATAAAAACACCTTTTGGTATTCTTGATAGCGTCGCCAAGCTTCTTCACTGTAAGCTCGTCGTCTTTGGGCGTCAAGCTCTGCTAAAGTCAATTGATGAGCTGTAAAATAGAGCATCATGCAGAGCTTGTTAGACCTCACTAATTGGGGACGTATCCCAGGTCGAAGCGCCATTCGTAATGAGGCCTACATCATCAGACGTGCTTCTCAACCCTGATCTCAAAACTGTTTTAGAAAATTTGTAAAAACGATTCTCTGCACAAAATTATGAACGTTTCCCCTACTAGTTTAATAACCAATGATAGGTCATGAGATCAGATCCCTGCTGAGCTGAAATCTTATTGAAATCTCTATTGCAGTAATATAGCCAGAAACCACCCCCTTCCTTCACCACTACATACATCAGGGCTCGCCTAAGCTTGTCTGGAAAGAATTCCTACTGCACCTGGGCAACTTGTCATCCAGAAGAAGGCTTGTGTGTACATGTACCCGTGGCGCACGCTACAAACTTTCTCGCGCAATGCGAGTGTCATATTCGTGTTTAAGGCATCAAAGTACCCCTGAATACAAGTTCCTGGCCAAATCTGGCGTATTGACTTGTCTTCCGAAGAGCCCTTTCCAAAATGAATCTTTCGAATCTTACACTCGACTAATAATCTGTTTTCGAAGGCAGTTTCGCTCCCTGAACACGAATAGACACCCTTTTTGCGAGAAAACGTTTTTGCAAGCGCTATTAAGATGCAAAAGTCTTCCTGCAGGGAGCTGGCGCCTAAATCTGCTGGAAACGACTTATGTTAGTACTTTTGTGAAAGGACAAATATTGGTGCGCAACAGCGTTGTCGCTATGTTCAATGTTTATATTGCAAGGTTTCCAATGAAAGGAAAAAAAATTGAAACAAGAGAAGGATCAGATCTCAGGACCAGTTTTGCCTGGGAGGAGGATCTCTACCGCTGAGTCAAGTCGTCGCGCACCCGATGATTCGCTACGGGGCTGCGTTCTCGCGCGAGGGCGGTGGTGGGGGGGGGGCGACATTCGAGTTCATATACAAGCGGTACAGCAAATGGGATGTTGCGAATGCGGGTGGTTGTCCGATCCCCTCCCCTCGAAGATTCCAAACACACCCCAATTTCCCCCCTCTCTCCTCTAAATTACAACACAGAATCTATGTTCACCACCAATACTTCCTGACAAATGAAATCTGTCCCGAAAGGCCACTCTGCTAAAATACATAAATACAAAGCTCGTTCTCAAGGCTCCTATGTGCAATATGAGGCTGAACAACAACCTCGCCATTACCTTTACATAATTTTGTCTAGATCAAATTAAACTCCCTTCGATTTGATAACTAATATATCATTTCAACTTTATACAATAAACACAATGAAATACGCTAATTGCGATACAATTATAGTTCCGGAATGGTGAAAAAAATACCCCCAAATAGGGGGTGGGGGGGGGGGGGGGTTATGTTGTACGGTGTCAGACCTAATTTGCATTCAAACGTGGACTGTGAGGGGAAGATAATATAAAACATGCACGACATAGCAACAAGCAAATCATGTAATACTACAGAAAAAATCCATGAGTTAAGTGTAAAAAGCTAACCAGCCGGCAGGAAAACGGTTCCACACTTGCTATATCGATCAGTTATCGCTGCAGGGCTCAAGCTGCGAAGCTTCTTGGGAAAACGTCGCATTCATGGGCGCGGTTGTTGGTTGCCAACGTCCTGGGGTCTGTTCGGGGGTTAATCTTTTTTAGGTGCGGAGCTTTTGAGGAATGGTGAGCAGCATGCAACGGCAAAGTTTCTACTGTTGATTCTACCTAGTTGCAAACTGAACAATCCCCCGTTGGTGAAATATTCCGGATGGGTTTTGGATAGGCTAGGGGTAAATCGCGAGCTGGTTTCCATGCTTCACGCGAGGATTGCTTCGTTCAATACGCAATGTCATCAACTTAAAAACGTCCTAAAACTCTCCTCCATCTTCTCTTCTTCCAACAAACTCACGGTTTTTCTTGAAGACTCACTATTCAGGGAGAATATATTAGATGGTTACCCCATGCCTACACCCTGACCCACCCGAAAAAATCTGACATCCTTATTTGCCATCGTGACGATACACCTTCATAATGTCCTCAAAAAACCTATTCACTCAAATCGATGAAACGAGATCTCGCTATCAGCTAAATAACTGCTTTGTCCTCGCCGTGCATTAGCACGCCACTAAACGTGTGAACGATGTAAATCCTCAATTCATGCTTTTCACCACGCAAGCAGATGCTTTATTAAGGTTTGAAAAGACAAACACGCCGAAATATTGTTGAGCCTATTATTTAACTCATCATACAGTACTTACGAGTTCATAGCTATAAACTGACAACACATATTATGTTATTTTACTATTCTTGGCTTATATTGCTAAATAAATCCTTTATTATTTTGTATTCTATTTACCTCCGTCTTTCTAACTTCCGTCCTTTTCCACCCTTACAATTGACACCACATATTGTAACCTGCTGGCTTCCTACAGCCCTACCTTCTGCGCATATCCTCCACTCCCTCGCGGCCAAGACAACCATGATATTGGATTTCCCATTAAACAGAGGGCTGTTACAATATCATTCAAAAAAAGAAAACATCTCCATAATAATACTCATTTCTTTGAAATCCTGCACTTCCCATAGCTCCAATTCCCACTCATCCCTTGAAATGTCGGAAGCCTGCTCGCTCTTGAGTGACCTGAAATTACGACCCCCTCTCGCCAGCGTCACAAAGTAGCACCCCCCCACCCTATGGTTCCGCACATACGATGCTGTACCCTGTTCGCAACCAGACATACAACGATCCGCAAGACCGCGTATTCCACAACTGCCCAGAAAAGCCCAATAATTGATCATAATTTTTGAACAAATAACGTGGGACCAGTCTTACACCCTTTACTTTTGAATGCGGAAAAAACAACCATTGATCATCATAGGAAAATGGGAAAAGCAATACAGGATTAACATATAAAACAATACTGATTCGATGATCAATTTAAACATTTGAACGAGCACCGACGCAATCAAACTCGATACGTCGGCGGACTACTATCTCGACGATAAATCGTAGAACGGGCCCAACAGACCCCCGTTGCCTGAGAGGATCTCTACCTGCATCCTTGCAGAGGACATATGCTCGTTAACTATAGTATGATAATAGTAGACCCACAGAAAGTACAATCCACCATACATACTATAAAACATACGTTATGAAGAAGAATTCTATAAACTCTTCAGAGAATCGTTGTGCAGTTTCACTGAATGAAGACTTAGAACAGTCACCAATAAACTCCTCTTGATGTGAAAAAAAAAGTTCGTTAATTGTGATGTTTAATAATGACTGAACGCTGGGTTTAGAATCAAGATCTGAAGGGCTAATGAGCATAAACGGGTCTATTGGCGCTTTTGTCTCAAACGTCCATTGTGAAACAATCCTAGTTTTAACATGAGTGCGCATCCGCTGTCGCAGTCCCTCTCAGTCATTCCTCTCATCGGGTGCAGCCAAACCGCTTGCCTACAGCAACCGTAACCGCTGCCTCTTATTAAGCCAAAACGATAGTAATTAGCATGTCTCTTCTTAAACCATAATTATGACAATAAGAAGAAATTAAAAAAAAAGCCCTGAATAATCAAACAAGCAATAACTCCACGTGTCACTTTTTTTTGGTGACGTATTCTGAAAAACAGATATGCGATATGTACATTAAAACAAATATAATATTAAAAAGCCGCAGCTCAAACAAGATCACAGACTTACAGTGAGTGAGGTTTAGCGTTCAGGCTTCGGTTTCTTGGTCAGGCTCAGGCTTCAGCTCCGCGCTCGGGCTCTGGTTCTGTTCCGGTTGTCAGGCTCTGGTGGAGTCTCTCGCAGCGCGGGGCGTGAGTCGATGTAATCGCTCGTGCAAGGTCAACACTGGACACGGGCTTCGGAGGAGGAACTTTGCCTCCTTTTCAGTTCTAATAACAATACCACATTCACTAGTAATCAAAATGGCATACATGGGCTGAATGGCGGAGGCTCCACAATACTAGGCTAGCTCACTGCCCAATAAAGCTTAATGAAATAAGACTTCTGTCCAAATAAATACTATTACTGTGATGTCCGACCGTTTCAAATTTTGAGCGTAGTATCGTTGACGGTCGCTAGCGCTGTCGGCTCCGGCTGCCGCCTCCGAGGCTCCGGGCTCCGCTCCGCCCAATCTCGATAGCCCGCGTCTGACGTGTGTGGAGGGTATGGTGTAGGTGATGTGCGATGACTCCTATCCACACTTCTAGAACACAGCCATCCCCACCTTCGCATCATCATTCTAAATGATTGCAAAAACAACAGAATCCAACAATTGGCTTCTAGCTCTATAATTTGGGAAGATTTTTATGTATTCATCAGAAACTCTACTTGACTTCCTGAGTACTGAACAGAAGAAGAAAACCATACGCAAAACCCGTGATAAAATTACCTCCACTCTTTCCTCACGCAAATTTCGCGAGAGCCGCCATGGGTCGCTTCAGGGTTCCCAAGTCCCATTTCATTCATTGGGAACAATGGGTCGGGCTGAACCAACTATGTAAAAGCTGTGAACCACTTGTGCTGTGAAGACACCTTTATCAGCAAAAGAGCTCAACAAACACACGATTGATTGAGCTTCAAAGAAGGAGGTATGCTGGTTCCAGGTGTGAGTTTTGGGAACGAAACAGTGTACACATAATTATCAAATGTACAAATAAAGGGATGAGAAGTCAATGGAGAGAGAATGAGAGGGTTCAGTGCAGTTGAGAAGAACATCATATTTTGCTAAGGTCCCTATCAGACGACAGACCTTGATTCCCATCATCCATAAACGTTGCTCCAAAACTGTCCGGATCCGGATCGAATGGAGGAGGCTGAAAGCACGAGTGTTCAGGTGCACAGCCAAAGAAAAACAGGTTGGAAACGTGTGTTCAAGTGAAGAAACACCAAAAAAGTTCCGTGAGTCTCAGTAAGATGACTCGCTATGTGTACTAAAGCCACTTCACGCTCAAGACTAATCGTTTTTTTTTGCATTGTAGCTCAAAGAGGCAGGGAAACTGGGCTGGAGTGTGACGATACTCGTGGACGGCTTCATTCTGTCCACGCTATGCTTAAAGGCACGGTCCGCGATCAGGTATAGAAGTTGAAAATATGGCATTGGAGGGTAGTGTAGTCCGAGGAACAACCTTGTACCGGTTTCGCGGCAAAAAATTGTAAGGGAGGGGCGCTATAACGCAATATAGGTTCAGTGACGCCTCCTTTTTTCCAGTGACTCCGCCTCCGACTCCGCCTTCAAGAGCCCGTCTTTCAGTGATAAACGAAGCTGCTGAACGAAAAAGCATGCAGATCGTCATTTGTACGTTCGTAGACTTCTTGGTAATGCGCAGCTGTGCGGATTAGGCGTACTGTTGGAGAAGGAGTTCATTGGGCACTAAAAACTGGGATCAGAATGGGGTTCTGTTTATGGCAGTTGGCATGTTTTTTCTGCTTTTTTTCACTGTCGAGTTACTCAGCACCTTGTCATCTATATGCAAACCTCTAGTCCACTATCTGTCATGGAGAATGATCGCGGGCTTCGCCTTCGAGGTACAGGTCAGTGCCAAAGCCGCTCAGCGACACTCAGAAGTGAGAGGGCGCAGATAACTAACGCGTTCGGCTATTATTCGGCGTGTGGCTGGCCGCGTGGTAACGCTGGGCGGATTACAGAGTTGGCACCGGAGTATGACTATCCTTCAAAATCGTTTCAGTGCAGCTGCGAGCCCCCTCACCTTACATATGGCAAGAAATAGGATCTACCGGGGTGAGTGTACCGTTTATTTTGAACTAATTAGGTTCTGAAGCGAGAAGCCGTATTGGACGAATCACATCCTGTTTTGCCATTCTTTTCGTCTCCGTACGAGCTCATTGATCCCTGCTCATCCGTTACACATTCTTACCCCGGCATCAGTCAATCCTTCGTTCTGCACGGTAGCCTTTTTCTGTTTTCTAGGAAGGAATTACGGCTGGAACAGATGTTCCATGGCACTTCAGCAGAAGTGAAAAGAGGACGAACGTCTGTGATCCTGTACGCCATCGCTAAAAGCCTTGTAGCAAAGCGAGGTCTTCCTCTGCTGTCATGGTCATTCCAAATGATTCATACACCGTCGTAATCACTTTGATACGATGATCTCAGATCCATTTTTCAGTCACCACTGCTGGTTTCAAAGTCATAGGTAGAATGGGAGGTAAAAGGCTCCCCCTGATGCCATGCGTGGCACCACAGGAAGCCCCTTTCTTTCCCCTCAGAAGGCGCTCATACGTAGTAAAACTTAGTGGAACAAGTGACGTAACGTAGTGGAACAAGGTGCGGAACTAGTTTTCCGTCTAATGTATGCGAGCTTCAGAGGGTTGCCCTACCGCTTGCTGTATCAACAATACGACCCCCCCCCCTGTAGATTATGGAATACCCGGGTCTCGAAGAACCGGCATGTCATAAGGAACATGTACCACACTGCCTGCTAGTATGGTAAATTGCCTGAATTTTTAGTTTGTCGAGCCCCTTGCCTTGGGGCTGTTAGCACAAGCGCGATACTTTCCCGTGCTTCGCCTCATCCATTTGGCTTCAGCTCCTGCCCTATTTAAATATTTCACTTTACTTTGTTCTACGACAATCCAAACAAATTGTAGAAAGCTGAACGGGGACAGTTAAGAGCTCACCCGCAATGTTTCAATT
>MU962177.1:0-18692 GCA_036418165.1 Cooperia oncophora | reverse complement strand
CAGCGATGAGTTGCGTCATGGTCAGATGTGAAGTGCCGTGCTCGTAAACAGGGCATCGAGTGAACCCGTAGCCCAACTTTCAGCAAGAGTTTCCTCAATAGTGTATCAAGAGCGCAATAGTTAATTGGGACCGGTTCGTTATCTAATTGTGTAGGTAAGAGTATCCTTATACATATTTCATTGACCTCTCTCGTCATTTTATTGATCATCTATCACTTTATGGGTGTGTGGTGTTCTTAAAAGATCTCACTTCACACCTATCATGCCTCTCGGGGAGACTCGCCTGCGGTGTTGCCTGACTTAATTGCTCTCTCACTAACTCCTGACCTCTCGTCTACAGACACGACTGAGCCAAACTGAACATGGAAAGTAGAAGGAAAAATAAAAGTAAACGTAGGAAATGTCAGAAAAAAAGATGTTTTCATAAATTTAAAATGTCAAGAACACATTTAACCACTTAGAGCAACTGAAATGCAGACGTACACAACATGAAATTACCGCAATTTAAATGGGAAAAAGGGCACTATTGAAAAAATTCTATTGTTTTCATCATGGAAGGTATCCCAAAAGATTTGAACTTCTAGGCTCTGTAATTACTTGAAGGTTGAATGTGTTCTGCGCCAAGAACTCGCTGTAATTGGACTCTATTGATGCCCATCTATAGGGAGGTTAATTCGTTAAATATGACCGTCAGTACTTTTAACTGTTAGGCACCTCTTTTACCAACCTCACACCTGATATAAAGGTTGTCGCTAATCAGTAATTAAGCGAGCTGATTAGCGGAAATCTTTAGCACTGTTGTTTGTGTAACGCACAGTAGAGCATGAACGATAACATTCACCCTTTCCTCCGTTCCCACCAATTCTCTGATTTTCCGTGATGTCTCCGGCAGTACATCACTCCCTTTCCCTTTGTACACGTTTTCTTTTTCATTTGATGTCGCACAAAGCACTACTAACTCAACATATGATTCTTGGTTGTACACAACCTCATCGGTTTCGGGAGCAGTACACTATGCATGTGCCGTTTCCCTCGTTTTATATTTTAACTGGAAGCACACACCTCGACGCCACACATTTCGATGGGATGAACTTCGGCTCAACTCCGCTTCCTGCTCTTAATGCGCCGGCTTCATTGTCATATCCTTTCAGCACACAACTCGCTCATTTCATTGCACATACCTCCATTCCAGGTTCCCAGCAATCTTCAGATTCCCTTTTAGCACCAGCAGAAACACAACCACGGGAATACATGGGCGAACGACAGGTAAGCAAATATGGAAAACGAGATGTAATAATTTACAGGATTGTAGGCACCAGTCATTCGTTCACTTTTTATTGCATGTATGGGACTAAACACTACGAGGTTGTATGGGACCAAACATAGGAGAATATTGTAGGGAAAATAACCTCTCACTAACACTACCATCTAAGCCCAATTTAATTTCAAATTTAATTTAATTTTTGTTTCACTTTAATTCATTTTAGCATGCTTTTCATCTTTGATTGTTTCATGTGATTCAAATTTTTCAATTGTAGTCCTTAATTCTATTAAATTTGCTTAAAAATCAGCAGTAAATAATCAGTCATCATGATGTAATCGTCAAGTAGAGGAAAGGTCAGGAGTTAGTGAGAGAGCAATTAAGTCAGGCAACACCGCAGGCGAGTCTCCCCGAGAGGCATGATAGGTGTGAAGTGAGATCTTTTAAGAAAGTCCTACACCCGAGCGAGGGTTCACAATGTCAATACCAACTTAGAAATGGAGTAAGGGACTGAGTCCAGGAAAATTGTATCAGGGAAAGCAAGAATATTGAAGAATAATGCATCGTGAAGCTGTTCTGGTAACTTTTTTGTGCAAACGTGTAAAAAAAACAGTTGTTAGGAACCTCTTCAATGAGTCGTGGAAAAGGATAAAATAAATGTGAGTGCGCAACTGAGAAGAAAGAATGCTGTCATGATGCTCTCATACAATGGTTCATTGTAACTACATATGGCTCTCCAGTAAGGCAACAGTAATAGAAATCAACTTTTTAAGGCAATTCTGTTAAAAAAAACTCACTCACTGTAGCTTCCAGTCAGTTGTACAGTATGCATTTTGATTAATGATAGCGGCGTAGTCTGTAGTTTTATGCAATGCTGGTAGGCGATAAAAAAAGTGGACAACTCCGCTCAAAACGGAAGAGATATGCGTAGTAGCGTGGATAGTCAAGCAATTCGACGTTTACGAGATCGTCTGCACCAAATTGTAGGTCGATTCATTTATACGTAATCAGTATGTCGTGGCTTGTGGACTGAGTTCTCTCGGTTCCGATGGGGAGCGGCTGAATCGGTCCAGGGGAGGTGTCAATTTCGCGTCAGCAGCGTCCCGTTACGGTAGGAAGCTGCCAGCCAGCCTCTCGACTCTTGACACCGGCCTAGGTACGCCGCGCGGGAAAATAAATTCAGGGTTGTTCAGTCGGGTGCGGGTCTAGGCCTGCATTCCCCCTACAGCTCGCAATAGGGTACTGTTGACAAGAGGAATCGTAATTTGGCCGGGCATGCTGGGCGTCGGCGTGCGACGTCTGCGCCGCAAAGGTATGATGGTTTTTTAGGCAGGGTAAGATGCTATGGATTGTGTCAAATGGCAGTGTGGTCATTGGACCGACCTCGCCCCCTATGAGAGAGGGTGCGGAGATACGAACGCTCCCCCCCTCCCCTCCTGCTCTAACTGACAACCAGATGCATGTTCACCACAAATGGCTTCCTGAAATGGAATCTGGATTCTCGAAAGGCGCACTCTGCTCTAAAATACAGGAAATAAAAGGCTGTTTCAGCCTCATGCAATATGAGGCTGAACAACAGCCTCGCATTACCTACAATTTTGTCTTAGGATTCAAAATAAAACTCCTCGTTCGAACATGCAACTTGCAACAAAGAAACACAATTGAAATAGCGGCTAATGGTGATCATTGATAGGCTGAATTGGTGAAAAAAATAGCCCCAAGGTGAGCGTGTCAGGGCCCAGATGTGCATTCAATGAATGGTGACGGGGAAATAATGAAAACATGCACGACACAACAAAGCGAAACATGGAAAATACAAAAAATGCAGAGCTAAATGAAAAAGGATAACCAGGCCGGCAGTAAATCGTTCCATACTTGGCTATTATCGATCAGGCTGCAGGGCGCAAGGCTGCGACCGCTTTCTTTGGAAAAACGTCATTGGAGCGCGGTTGTTGGACTTGCCAACGTCCTGGGGTCTGTTCGGGGGTTATATCTTTTTTAGGTGCGGAGCTTTTGAGGAATGGTGAGCAGCATGCAACGGCAAAGTTTCTACTATTGTGTATTCTACCTATACTCTAAGTTTCTACTCTGTGTATTCTAGCTGCAAACTGAACAATCCCCGTTGGTGAAATATTCCGGATGGGTCACGGTTCGGCCAGGGGTAAATCGCGAGCTGGTTTCCATGATTCACACAAGGACTGCTTTAAGTTCCAAGACGCAATTTCATCAGGACTGAAGTCGTCTTGAAACCCCTCCATCTTTTCTCTTTCCAATAAGCTTTACAGTTTTTCTGAAGACCCACTAGTTCAGGAGATATTTTAGATGGGTCACAGATGCGCCACCCTCTGACCCACCCGAAAAATTGACTCCTTATGTGCCATTGTGAGGATACACCTTCGGAAACTTCAGTGTGCCTTCAAAACACATATTTCCCTTCAAATGAGTGAAAGAGAAGCTCGGCTATCTCTGATCGATTTGGTCCGTGCGCCAGCGTGGGCGCGGCGTGCATTAAGCCTGCCTAACGCAAGTGTCGGAAAGGTGTAAATCCTAATTTCAGGTGCGCATTGGGTTAGTGATTTCGCAGAGGCAGATGGGTTGTTGTTTGAGGGGTGCTGTAAAGGACGACGACGCAAGCGAATCTGTTTGAGAGCGTAAGTGTTATTCAGTCATCTACCGTAGGGTTGACGGAGTTCATGTCTATAGAACTGGACACATTATTTATTATTATTTATTTTTTATTCGTTGCTATATGGTGCTACTCAGAGCGCTTTTTGAATTGTTTGTATTCGCTATTTTACATTTCACGGCGTGTTACCTTTCACGTTGTAAGTGGGCTTTTACGTCATCGGTGTTGAGTCCGTTATAACTTAGGCAAGTGGACACCGCCCTTTGTACTGGTGAGTTTGGGATGCTGTCAGGGGGTGAGGGGCCTACTTTTGCGAATCCTCCGCCCGTCCCGCGCGTCCGCGGCCCAAGTACGGACCGAGTTCGTTGGGACGCGGGCGCATGAAAAGAGAGCTGTGTGAGGAAAGTTAGCAGTAGGATGTAAAAGTGTAATAAAGAAATGAGAGGCATGCTGCGAGGTGAATATTAGAAGCTTTGTATGGTGGACAATTTGGTATGAACATGCTTGACTTGCTGCAGCGAGCTCACTCCCACGTAGGTGGTGCAACTGACAGATGGTCGAAGCCAGGTGACTGCGGTCTCTAGGACTGACGCGCTGTGAGGATTTAGCGACCCCCCTAGCTCACATCGGCAGGCCCGAGGTACGGTCCGGCCCCGTGCAGGGAGGCCCACCCCCGATTGGGTGGATTTGACACAGACGATGGCTGTGTACAATGTTGGTCGTGAAGGTGCCACGTGGGGTCGGTGATTGAGGCGATGGTGGCCGCGCTTGTGTGGTTAAAGACATCATGTAGCTGGGTGGATTGTGTGAGGTCGCCAGGTGTAATGGATGGGGCACCACTATCGAGTAGACGGGGTCAAGAATACAGTTCGTATATGTAAGGAGGCATAAAGAACAGTAAATGAGAGGGTGGTTGTAGGCGACATGGCGAGGTATGTACGGAGGTCATGAAGTCCAGGGTGGGACGGTGAGTGGCCATTGGCGGTGACAGGTTAAAAGCGAGGGTTGTAAAGAACGGCCGCGCCCATCGCCGCGTGTGGCGGTTGGGCGGAATTGAGCGATCCTCTTTATACCGTCTCGCGTCTGCGGCCAATACATAGCTGACGCTTCACATCGCACAGGAAGCTCGACTAAGGCTTAGGGACACTGCTAGTGGTATGTGGGTATTGGATGTTACGCGGGCGAACGTGGAAATCCACTGAGCTACAAATCCCCTTCCCAGCCAGCAGGCGTAGTTTTTTATTTCTACTTTCACTTAGTGAAAACGATGCTAAAGTTGTGGGGATCGCCATTCTTGCCAAAAGGAGGGAGGGAAGCAGAAGAATTGATGATCATGCGAGCTCGCCTCGCGGAGCCGCTCGTTGCCGTGCCCCCCCCCGGATAGTTAGCACCTTCAAATCTCTCCAGCCTATGAAGGAGTGCGATTTGAATCGGATTTGCTTCTACGATGGCTTCAAGGAGTACTCCATATTCTCACCTTTGAAAGCGCTCTCTGTAGAGCCTGGTCAGTGAAAGTATTTGAGGGGAGTCCCGGACGAACATCAGCACTGAGGACATCTAGCTTGCGTCCATACATTAAAACTAGGTCGCCGACGTCGACGTTTCCGACAACTATTCTGCGGAAATGAAATACGCACTCATTCGACGTAATCGACATAATGGGCGTGGCTCGGATCGCTCGAGCGATTGGATCACGCGACCACAACCGGGGACGCTCAGCCGCTAGACGCTGAAGAACGGCATAGCTGCAAAATCCAAATGTGAACGGCGGCAGAGTTTGAATTCTACCGTTGCGGCGATGCACCGCCTGGCGATGGGGCGGCCCGGCGGCCACGCAATCCGATCGAGCGAAGTCTGAACGCCAGCCGCCGCGACGTGCCGAGTCGAAATCTGGTGGCGCAATCTATATTCGGAGCGTGGCCGTGATTACGCCCATTACGGAGGTGGTCGTAAACCGCGTTCATACCGTGCGACGTCGACGTCAACGTCGACGAAAGCTGCGTAAGCTGCGTAAGTTGCGTAAGCTGCGACTGGTTCGTGAATAATACATACGTATCGATCCAACGAAAGCTGCGTAAGTTGCGTAAGCTGCGTAAGTTGCGTAACCGACGACAGCTAACCGATCGATACGTATCTATTCTTCTCGAAGTTGTCGTCGGTTACGCAACTTACGCAGCTTACGCAACTTACGCAACTTACGCAGCTTTCGTCGGATCGATACGTATGTATTCTTCACGAACTAGTCGCAACTTACGCAAAAGACGTCGCACGGTATGAACGCGGCCTAAGGCATGAACTGCAGTTGTAACCTTGAACTCATTTTTGCTAGTAATGAACTTTTCAAGCACGAAGCGCTTACAGATCGATCACGGTCCAAGAACGGTTATGAATTTTCTATAGGAACTTCATATTTTCAAGGATATTTAACTTTGAATTCGGTGTGTACATTTGGTATCCCCTTCGAGCATGCTAAAACAATCAACATACCTTCTTGCTGCCTGGATGTCATTCTCGTAGTTCGCTCACAGAAATAACAGAGTTCTGAAAAAAACAGACATATCCCGCTGAATGATATACCATAATATTGATATTCCCTGACATTTATATGATAGAAACGAGGAAACGGATACGAGAATAGCGCTGTAGACTGGCTCTGATTTACTGTGGAAGAATTAACGCAGCTAGGCTAAAATTAGCTCATAAGTGACAGCCAGCGCTGGCGCAGCGAGTTCAACATGCTGACATGTTACTTCATGTGAAAAATGGCGTACTACTCAAGGAGGAAATCGTTGACATGATCTAACCCGTCAGACCTGTCAACGTCCCCCGGAAGCGATTTTACGCCTTACGTTGACGCATCGCTGCAGCACGCCTGATTGCAACGTACTGTGGATGCCATTTTGTTTCCGAGCAAAAAAATGAGCAAACGGATTGGAAATACATGATTAGGGAAGAACTGCGCTATCAATGTCGGGATGGGACCGCCAACGCAGAGAAGCGCTGTCTGCCGTCTGTTATCTTATCGAGCTGGCAGTTTGTTCGTCATCGACATGTCAAACTTTTTTATTCGACAATCCCACCACCTGGTAAATCTGACCAAACAGTTGCCAGTGAATGGTGCTTATACACAGTCAGCTCTCTGTGTTGACACCCAGAAAATACACAATTAACGAATGGCGGGCCTTCAAGAACTACTGCATGAGGGACCTTTGGTGAAATTGCCAGTCAAGATCGATGAATATTTGACTATATCAAGCGCTTGTTTTTACGGCAGGGAGTCACCGACTTCGGCTACTTTCCATCGTCATGCCCATTGCTTTACAAGAGGTAACAGGTATTCTCTACAAGAATGACAAGTACTCTCTATAAACGTTTTTGGAATCACTTCATGGCTTCAAAAGATTTCTCAGACCTCTGCTTAATGGCTGGACACGACAATGGTATTGTAGTGAAAAGGCAACAACCCCATCACTCGTTCCCTCTACGTTCATACTTTCTGTCAGCGCTTTGAGCGTACGACAGCGTTTTGAGCGACTAGAAAAATTAGGTATCGATCTAATGTTCTGAGCGTACGCCAGGTTTTGAGCGTGTTCGCGGGTAGCTTTGACTTTCGAAGACAGTCGCTGGAAACGTTAGTGCACGCTCAAAACTCTAGATCGATACCTATACTTTCCCAGTCGGTCGAAACGCTCAAAACGATGACGCAAAGTATGGCAGCCTAGCATTTCATTCAAGTTCCCATTTTTTCACTCCTCTATTCAACGAGGGGTTATTGAAAGGCGCTAATGCAGTTGGCGAGACCGTCTAACAGCGCCACTGGGTGAGTCCCTAGTCGAGGCTTAGGCTTTGTGAAGTCTCTATGAGCTCATACAGAAAAAATCATTCCGTGGGTTCTAAAACGCTAACGCACCCAAAGGCCCACCTTACAATTACGATAAGAGCGCAACCCTAAACTTACAACCGCGCAATTATTCGAAAAATCCATGTCTCTATTTTCTGGTGCTAATGTATTTGCTTTTATTTTTATTTTACTAGTTTAAAAGTTTCTTTAGGAGTGCGGCTTGGGATATAGCAATTGGTGAGTTTCTCACTTTCTATACTTCCCGTCATCGTGTAGAACCATGAAGTAGAGATTTATGAGGCCAAGAAGCGATAGGTCAAAGCTTGTGCAGACTTCTTGTCGACTCTTGTACAGATACCTGTCAGCTCTTGTAAAGCAATGAGCATAACGACGGGAAGGGACGATAGTACAAATACCCTTCCCGAGTTGAACTGTGCCTTTTTTGAGTGTTTTTTTTTCTGCAGTTCTATTGTTGGACATTTAGATTGCAGTTAGCATTCGCGAGTACATAACCATAGAGTTAGAGATTAAGAGATCATGAAACAGTTGAAGGGAGAATGGTGGGCGACGAGCGAACCATTCAATTAGATCGATGAGCGGCGAATCCCGTTTGGTGAGTCAGTGTTATCGCGAAATGACGAAAAAGTTTTAGGCGCACTAAGAATGGCCACGTTAACAGGAAAATGGCACTTTGGCTCAGACGAAGCAGCTAGAATAAAATATTTCAAAAGAGTTAAAAAGTTCGACATTGACGAAACATCGACATTCGCAAAGTTTTTGAAGATGCAATTTTAATTCTAGTGAAACTTAGGAGGTGCACTTTGGGCAAAACTGGCGGATATACGGTCTAATTCGCTGCGGAAGATGGGGCGTGCCATAGAAGCTGGTCTTGACGCGCCGGGCCAAGTCTGTGTTCCTTAAACCGGGGTAATGCAGGAATCGCTTGGTGGAAAACGACTGCACACGCACGGACAGTCTTGCTGCCTTGCCGAAAGAAGAAGAACGGCTGCCGTTGGCTGGCGGACCGGAGACCGTCGAGGTTCCCCAGGCGGCTTGACAAACACCATGTTAGGGCAATGAAACGACTGGGTAGGGAGGATTCCTCAAGAGAGGTGAGGCACTCAGTCTTAGAACAGCGGGGAGCCCGAGCCGGGGGCGAGGGTCACCATACGAGGGTCCTAGTTTGAGGAGGAGACGCATGCTCAGCCCTTCCCTATCAGGGGCGGTGTGAGCTGTATCAGACGGACAGACGTCGGCGGTTCCATGGTACGGAGGTAGGGGGTGACGTGGCCAAAGTCATGTGTGAGTGTGCGTGTTGCTCACCGGACGGATGCCTGCACAGGCTATTCGACGGCTCAGGTGAATTATTTTCGTGGAGAGCGGACTCTGCTGGCTCCTCGGCCCGCCCTAGCAACAGAAGCCGCACGCTGCAGGCCGGCTTTCATCATTTGCGTTCACCGTTTCTGAGGCATTGGTTGGGAAAAATAGGTATTGTTGCGCGTTTTCTGGGCCAAAGGGGGAAGACTGTATCGATCTGCGGGTTGTTAAGAGGGATACGTAGAAATGTGCGATTTGTGGGGCGGCGATTGCGTATCTACTGGACGTAAGAACTATCGGTTTCCGGCTAAAATATCCACTACTATATATATGGCGCACAAGAGTGGGGGGGACCCGTAAGTTTCGCACACGCTGATCGAGGCGGCCGTCGAGTGAACGGGATCGGCGCCGCGGCAAAATTTTGACGATGGGTTCAGGGTCGCTAGAAAGGACAAGCAGGGCCAATGTAGAAGACCGCGCGAGAGTAGGTCATAAATGTCTACAGTGGGGTCTGCTGAGCCGAGTTCACGATGAAAGTCGCCGGAGCGTGTTTGGTCCAATCGCAGGCTAACACAAATCAACAAAACGCCCGCAGCCCATTGCTGGCGGGAGGAACAGCGCATGGAGGGGAGCGAAAAGTGTATGATCCTGCGTGCTGGGATGTGTGCGACAATAACGAGTGTGAGTCGTGCAGGAGCAGGATGGGTTATCGTATGATGGGTTGGAAGAGCGACGTATTGTGTGAGCGAGCCGCAAGGGTGGCGTATAGAGGTGAGCCAAGGTTTGTAGTGGCTAGAGCCTTGGATATGCACCGATCGGAGAGGAGTGGGCGGGGAGTGCTAAAAGGGAGATGAGAGATGTATGTAAGATAGGAGAAAGTTAGGTGGTCGGATGAGCGTGACCGTGTGGGTTGATCCAATAGTTTGATTAGCTTTCCTAAGAGGAAAGACTAGCGGAGGAGGGTTAAAGCTGAAAGTGGAGGCGTTCCTTCGGCGAACACGCGTTACAATCTGCGGCGACGTCCTCAGGCATTCGCACCAATATAACTCACTAAACCGTATAAGAATAGAGACGGGGTACGGACCGTCGGCACTTCCTCTCAGAGAGAGGACGGGAGGGGAAGTGGGCTCTGCAGTAACGCACTCAGGATGTGTCACGCTACCGCAGTGAGGAGGAAGACTCACTTACATCGGTATGAATAGGTGTGATGTCGTTATGGTCGGGTTCGAGGGCGTTTGTGTTCCGCAGTCTTGTACGTTGAGTGCGCGGAGTGATCTTCGTTGTATGGTACGAGTGTGTGTGGCGTGAGAGTATGATGGATTCAGTGCGGTATGTGAGTCGGGTATTCGGGGCGCTGTATTGGGGGGGTATGGAGAGAGAGTGGATGATGTTGTGGAGTGTGTGCGCGTAGGGTCACAGAGAGATGACGCATGGATCAGTGGAGCTGAGGAGCTCCGCAACTAATGGGAATGTTGTAAACCCGCGAATGGGTTAAAGCGTTTGAAGTCTATATATTCCAACGTTAAAAGGCCCAGGGGCGGTCGGCGGTGTTGGTCTGGTCGTTTGTGGCCTGGAGGCAAGCCTCTGGTAGGACGTGGGGAGGCGGTGCCTAGTTTGTGCGAGGTAGCTGTGGTGCGGCAGCGGGGCTTGGGCTGCGAGAAGCGAGTTACGATGTGACTGGGGAGGAGTGAGAGCGCGAGGGGTATGGGTGACGGACGAGATTCGTCGGCACAGTTTTAAATCACCCATATGAGGCTAAGCCTTAAACTTCTTGGCGGCTTCGACTTATTTGGTTGCATGGCCAGCACTCAGAGATTGAAGTAGGTAGGCACATCGGGAAGAGGATAAACATGGGTGCATATTGACGGAGGAAGGTGTTAGTGAGGAGGGGGAAGGCTAATGTGGCATGGTATGGGATGGCTTGCATAAGAAGTTGAGGTAGGTGTAATAGGACGCCGCGGTGCAGTCGCGTGTATAGAGAGGTGGTGCTAGTGAGGCGAGCAGGTGGTCGTGAGGTGAGAATGTAGCGGGTAGCGGAGCACTCTGGAGAGTGTGCTCCGTGAGGGTGTGTGAGGTAAGAGCAGCGTAGAGCTGGATGATCGGGGCACGAGAGTGCGGATAGAGAGAGGACGAGGTGTGTGGAATGTGGGAGCGGAATGCTGATAAGTCGATGGTGCTGATAACGGTGAGCTGTTGGAGAGGAGCAGGTGCAAGGTAGTGTATGGTATCGCAGAATGTGCGCCGAGTGGCGTGAAGAGAAGGTGTGTGAGTCACTACACGTTGAGGTGTGTGAGAGTGACTCTAGTGGAGGACAGTGGAAGTGATGAGTAGCGAGATGAGATGCAGTCGAGGATATCTCGGTGGTGTAATGAGAAGAGTGTGGTGAGAGTATATAGTAGTGTGTAGTGCGTGTATGATAAGGAGAGTGTGTGGTGTGTTGTCTATAGTGGAGTTGAGGTGGTGGTCAGTGATGAGTTAGTGATTGAGTCAGAGTAGAATAGTTGTGTGTGTGTAGAAGAGCCACGGACTCGATGTTCTAGTCAGATTAGCAGTGAGTGTCTGAGTCCAGTGTGTCGTCGACACACCACACAAGGAAGAGGTGAAAGAGGGTGATAGGGTGAAAGAGATGATGGGTAGATTGGCTCATACTTATATTGTGCGGTGAGTGTGGAGTGCGTGCCAAAATTCGCACTCGAAAGTTGAACATCAAGAAAAACCGAGTACTTGACGACCGATACAAATGAGTCTGATTCCATTAGGATCAGTGGCATCGAGCTCACACGCACAAGAGCCTTCAAGTATCTTGGATCAGAAATTGTGTCCGATGGCAGTCTGACCTCAGAGGTGAACTCTCGTGTGAGTGCAGCATGGGCGAAATGGCGCTCGATGACTGGAGTTCTGTGTGACAAGACCATACCGGAGCACCTCAAATCGAAGATTTATAGAACTGTGGTCAGACCAGTAGCGTTGTACGGGGCTGAGTGCTGGCCTGCAACCAAGGAAGTCGAAGCCCGCAAGAAGTTTGGCGTAGCTTCCATAGTTGATAAAATGCGAGAATCTCGTCTCCGATGGTATGGCCACGTACTTCGCGCGAAGGCGGACACCGTCTGCAAAACTGGTCTCCAGCTCGAGGTGCTCGGCAAACGACCGAGAGGACGCCCAGGCAACGTTGGCTTGACACGCTGCACGCGGGATTTAAAGATAGTTGGTGCTCACCCTGATCAGGCATTATAGGATAAAATGGCGTACAAAATCACGAGAGGGACCCTCGCTACAGAGGCGGGACTAAACGCTAAGAATAAGAAGAATAAGAGTGGTTTCCTTCTGGAGGTTGAGCGTTATCTGGCAGAGCTTTTCTGCGGAGCCGAGTCGACGCGTTTACGTTTAGTGAGTTGTATTGGTGCGAATGCTGGGTACGTCGCCGAGATTGTAACGCGTGTTTCGCGGAAAGGAACGCTCCACTTTCAGCTTTACCATCTTCTCCTCCCCTAGGCTTTCTCTAGTAAAGCGTAAACAACTAGGATTAAAAGGGCGTTCATGATTTTATTTATTTATTTAGCATCGGCATTTGATGGAAAAGTTAGCGTAGGTATCGATTGGCGCCCAAAACGTCGTTTCCCCCAAAATGCTTCGGTATTTTTGTGAGACGGGCAAGAGGATCATAAATTTTTCCGCTCCGCCGCGCGCAGGCAAATGCGGTGCGGCGTTTTGTTGATCTGTGTTAGCCTGCCGATTGGAACACCGGATTTCACGTGGGCTGCGACACTGTAGACATTTATGACTACTCTCGGTTCTACATTGCCTGTTGTCGCCTTCTACGACCCTGAACCATCGTCATTTGCGGGCGCGACGTCACACGCGGCGCCTGTCAGCGTGGCGAATTACGGTCCTCTTGTCACATAGGCGGTATTTTTAGCGGAAACGATAGTATAGATACCGATCGGCGCCCAAAAAATGCCATTTCTGTCTAAAACCGCAGATCGATACAGACTTCCCCTTTCGCCCAGAACGCTCAAAATACCTATTTTCCTAAAATGCTCAGAACGGTGACGCAAATGATGAATGCGGCCTGAGGTGCGGCTTCGTCTAGGGCGGACGAGAGCACAGATTTCGCGCTCCTCCACGAAATAATTACCTGAGCGTCGAATAGCTTCAGAGTGGTGAAAAACGCATTCAAATGATTGGAACGAATACCTCCATGACGTCGTTGTCGTGATAGTAGCTGAAGGGAAGGGGGCATGCGTTTAAACTAGGCCGTGGTGACGCCGGTCGCCTGCGCTGTTCTAAGACTGAGGCTATTCGAGGAATCTCACCAGTCTTTTTCATTGCACCTAAAGGTGTTTGTCAAGGGGGATGGGTTTGGCGCAGCGGCAGCCGGTTCTTTTCTTTCGGCAAGCAGCAAGACTGTCGTGCGTGTCAGTCGTTTTCCACCAGCTATTGCGCTTACCCGGTAAGGAACAGGACTGGCGGCGCGCCAAGACCAGCTTCTATGGCACGCCCCATCTTCCGCAGCGAATTAGACCGTATATCCGCCAGTTTTGCCCAAAGTGCACCTCCTAAGTTTCACTAGAATTAAAATTGCATCTTCAAAACTTTGCGAATGTCGATGTTTCGTCAATGTCGAACTTTTTAACTATTTTGAAATATTTTATTCTAGCTGCTTCGTCTGAGCCAAAGTGCCATTTTCCTGTTAACGTGGCCATTCTTAGTGCGCCTAAAAACTTTTTCGTCATTTCGCGATAACACTGACTCACCAAACGGGATTCGCCGCTCATCGATTAATGAATGTTCGCTCGTCGCCACCACCATTCTCCCTTCAACTGTTTCATAATGATCTCTTAATTCTAACTATGGTTATGTACTCGCGAATGCTAACTGCAATCTAAATGTCCAACAATAGAACTGCAGAAAAAAAAACTCAAAAAAGGCACAGTTCAGCTCGGGAAGGGTATTTGTACTATCGTCCCTTCCCGTCGTTATGCTCATTGCTTTACAAGAGCTGACAGGTATCTGTACAAGAGTCGACAAGAAGTCTGCACAAGCTTTGACCTATCGCTTCTTGGCCTCATAAATCTCTACTTCATGGTTCTACACGATGACGGGAAGTATGAGAAAGTGAGAAACTCACCCAATTGCTATATCCCAAGCCGCACTCCTAAAGAAACTTTTAAAACTAGTAAAATAAAAATAAAAGCAAATACATTAGCACCAGAAAATAGCGACGCATTGGATTTTTCGAAATATTGCGGTTTAAGTTTTTAAAGGGTTTTTTTTTTGCGCTTTTCGTAATGCGTAAGGTGGTTTCCTTTGGTGCGTTTAGCGTTTAGACCCCGGAATCGATTTTTTCTGTATAAGCTCATAGAGACTTCACAAAGCCTAAGCCTCGACTAGGGACTCACCCAGTGGCGCTGTTAGACGGTCTCGCCAACTGCATTAGCGCCTTTCAAATAACCCCTCGTTGAAAATAGAGTGAAGTGAAAAAATGGGAACTTGAATGAAATGCTAGGCTGCCATACTTTGCGTCATCGTTTTGAGCGCTTCGACCGACTGGGAAAGTATAGGTATCGATCTAGAGTTTTGAGCGTCACATCGTTTCCAGCGACTGTCGGCGAAAGTCAAAGCTACCCGCGAACACGCTCAAAACCTGGCGTACGCTCAGAACATTAGATCGATACCTAATTTTTCTAGTCGCTCAAAACGCTATCGTACGCTCAAAGCGCTGACAGAAAGTATGAACGTAGAGGGAACGAGTGATGGGGTTGTTGCCTTTTCACTACAATACCATTGTCGTGTCCAGCCATTAAGCAGAGGTCTGAGAAATCTTTTGAAGCCATGAAGTGATTCCAAAAACGTTTATAGAGAGTACTTGTCATTCTTGTAGAGAATACCTGTTACCTCTTGTAAAGCAATGGGCATGACGATGGAAAGTAGCCGAAGTCGCCCTGCTCCCTGGTAACAAGCCGCTTGATATAGTCAAATATTCATCGATGCTTGACTGGCAATCACAAGGTCCCTCATGCAGTAGTTCTTGAAGGCGCGCCATTCGTAATTTGTGTATTTTGGTGTCACACAGAGAGCTGACTGTGTATAAGCACCATTCACTGGCAACTGTTTGGTCAGATTTACCAGGTGGTGGGATTGTCGAATAAAAAAGTTTGACATGTCGATGACGAACAAACTGCCAGCTCGATAAGATAACAGGACGGCAGACAGCGCTTCTCTGCGTTGGCGGTCCCTCGCCGACTTTGATAGCGAGTTTACTCGCTAGATCCATGTATTTCCAATCCGTTTGCTCATTTTTTTGCTCGGAAACAAAATGGCATCCACAGTACGTTGCAATCAGGCGTGCTGCAGCGATGCGTCAACGTAAGCGTAACATCGTTCGGTGGGGACCGTGACAGGTCTGACGGGTTAGATCATGTCAAACGATTTCCTCCTTGAGTAGTACGCCATTTTTCACATGAAGTAACATGTCAGCATGTTGAACTCGCTGCGCCAGCGCTGGCTGTCACTTATGAGCTAATTTTAGCCTAGCTGCGTTAATTCTTCCACAGTAAATCAGAGCCAGTCTACAGCGCTATTCTCGTATCCGTTTCCTCGTTTCTATCATATAAATGTCAGGGATATCAATATTATGGTATATCATTCAGCGGGATATGTCTGTTTTTTTCAGAACTCTGTTATTTCTGTGAGCGAACTACGAGAATGACATCCAGGCAGCAAGAAGGTATGTTGATTGTTTTAGCATGCTCGAAGGGGATACCAAATGTACACACCGAATTCAAAGTTAAATATCCTTGAAAATATGAAGTTCCTATAGAAAATTCATAACCGTTCTTGGACCGTGATCGATCTGTAAGCGCTTGTGCTTGAAAGTTTCTGTACTACAAAATGAGTTCAAGCTTAACGAAATTCATGCTTAGGCCGCGTTCATACCGTGCGACGTCTTTTGCGTAAGTTGCGACTAGTTCGTGAAGAATACATACGTATCGATCCGACGAAAGCTGCGTAAGTTGCGTAAGTTGCGCTGCGTAAGTTGCGTAACCGACGACAACTTCGAGAAGAATAGATACGTATCGATCGGTTAGCTGTCGTCGGTTACGCAACTTACGCAGCTTACGCAACTTACGCAGCTTTCGTTGGATCGATACGTATGTATTATTCACGAACCAGTCGCAGCTTACGCAACTTACGCAGCTTACGCAGCTTTCGTCGACGTTGACGTCGACGTCGCACGGTATGAACGCGGCCTTACCGACCACCTCCCGTAATGGGCGTAATCACCGACCACGCTCCGAATATAGATGCGCATCGATTCGACGTCGGCAACGTCGGGCGGGCCGCGTTCAGACTTCGCTCGATCGGATTGCGTGGCCGCCGGGCCGCCCCATCGCCAGGCGGTGCATCGCCGCAACGGTAGAATTCAAACTCTGCCGCCGTTCACATTTGGATTTTGCAGCTGTGCCGTTCTTCAGCGTCTGGCGGCTGAGCGTCCCCGGTTGTGGTCGCGTGATCCAATCGCTCGAGCGATCCGAGCCACGCCCATTATGTCGATTACGTCGAATGAGTGCGTATTTTATTTCCGCAGAATAGTTGTCGGAAACGTCGACGTCGGCGACCTAGTTTTAATGTATGGACGCAAGCTAGATGTCCTCAGTGCTGATGTTCGTCCGGGACTCCCCTCAAATACTTTCACTGACCAGGCTCTACAGAGAGCGCTTTCAAAGGTGAGAATATGGAGTACTCCTTGGAGCCATCGTAGAAGCAAATCCGATTCAAATCGCACTGCTCCTTCAATAAGGCTGGAGAAGATATTTGAAGGTGGCTAACTAAATCGCGGGGGATGGGGGCACGAGGCTCGCGGCGAGTGATGACTCATCAATTCTTCTGCTTCCTCCTCGGCAAAATGGGACCCAAATAGATCGTTTCATAAGTGAAAGTAGAAATAAAAATAGCGGCTGGTGGAAGGGGATTGTAGCTCAGTGGATTTACGTTGCGGTAACATAGTACACAAACTAGCAGTGTCCCTAGCTAGTGAGCTTTGGTGTAAGGTAGCTATGTATTGGGGGGGAGACGGTAAAGAGGATCGTAATTCGCCGCACCGCCACGCGCGGCGATGGGCGCGGCGTTTTCATAACTCGTTTTAACCTGTCGAATGGAGCACCGGACTTCATGTAGACCCCGCCATTGTAGACACTCATTACTGTTTTTGGGTCCTTAATTGCATGTTGTTGGGCCATCAGCTGCCGAAACAAGGTACAGCATCGTTGTGTCAAACCATGGGGGGGGGTCGTACCTGGCCGATGGAGAGGGGGTCGTAATCTCAAGGGTCACTCAGAGCCGAGCAATGGTTCGACATTTCAGTTGATAGTGGGAGTGGAGCTATGGAAGTCAAGATGTTTAAAAAATGAAGTTTATTATGAGTGTATTCTTTACAGCTTAAATGGCTAAGGTACGTTTAACAGCCTCTCTTTTCATGGGAAATCCCCAAGAATGGGTTCGTACTTGGCCGCGGGGGACGTGGGGAGTATCGCAAAAGTAGGCTCGCTAGGCATCAAACAGTACAAAGGTGTCATTGCTAAGGGTAATGGAACGGACGGAAAGCTTCAGAAGACCCGGATGTAAATAGGAATACAAAATAATAAAAGATTTATTAGCAATATAGCAAGAATAAATAAATAAATAAATAAGTGTCAGTTTATAGCATGAACTCGTAAGTACGTAGATGACTAAATAATACGTCTCAAACAGATTCGTGCGTGTTGTCCTTTACAAACCCTAAACAAACATCTGCTTGCATGGATAAAAGCACCTGAAATTAGAATTTACACCTTTCCACCACCTCTGCGTAGGAGCCTAATGCACGGCGCACGGACCAAATCGATCAGAGATAGCCGAGCTTCTCTTTCACTCATTTGAAGGGAAATATGTGTTTTGAAGGCACACTGAAGTTTCCGAAGGTGTCCTCACAATGGCACATAAGGAGTCAATTTTTCGGGTGGGTCAGAGGGTGGCGCATCTGTGACCCATCTAAAATATCTCCTGAACTAGTGGGTCTTCAGAAAAACTGTAAAGCTTATTGGAAAGAGAAAAGATGGAGGGGTTTCAAGACGACTTCAGTCCTGATGAAATTGCGTTTGAACGAAGCAGTCCTTGTGTGAATCATGGAAACCAGCTCGCGATTTACCCCTGGCCGAACCGTGACCCATCCGGAATATTTCACCAACGGGGATTGTTCAGTTTGCAGCTAGAATACACAGAGTAGAAACTAGAGTAGAGGTAGAATACACAATAGTAGAAACTTTGCCGTTGCATGCTGCTCACCATTCCTCAAAAGCTCCGCACCTAAAAAAGATATAACCCCCGAACAGACCCCAGGACGTTGGCAAGTCCAACAACCGCTCCAATGACGTTTTTTCCAAAGAAAGCGGTCGCAGCCTTGCGCCCTGCAGCCTGATCGATAATAGCCAAGTATGGAACGATTTACTGCCGGCCTGGTTATCCTTTTTCATTTAGCTCTGCATTTTTTGTATTTTCCATGTTTCGCTTTGTTGTGTCGTGCATGTTTTCATTATTTCCCCGTCACCATTCATTGAATGCACATCTGGGCCCTGACACGCTCACCTTGGGGCTATTTTTTTTTCCAC
>MU962142.1:0-10347 GCA_036418165.1 Cooperia oncophora | reverse complement strand
AAGAAAAAACTGGGTGGTCGAGAATCCACGAAATCCACGAAGGCTTTTTTTGCCTGGTTCTGATTGATGAAGTATTTTCCAGCAAGGAAGTTCTGAAAATGTTTGAAAAGGTGATAGTCGGTTGGTGAAAGGTCTGGAGGATATGGCGAGTGAGGTAGAAGTTCAGGGCGTGGGCGGGCGTGGATGTCCATGCAGAACGAATCGATCCTTCAGTTGAGCAAGAGCTGGCTACAGCAATTTTTCGGTACATTTCGTGATTCATAGCAGTAGAGCTCTGCTGTGATGGTTTTTGGCTGGTGACAAAAAGTTATAGTGGATCACACAGCAGGGTGACCACCACACTGTGACCATAATCTTTTTTCGTGAGGATTCGGCTTTGGAAATTGCCTCGGTGGTTCGTCGGCATCCAACCACTGTCCGGAACGTCTCCTGTTATCATACATGATCCACTTTTCATCATAGCGTGACATATTCGGTCCAAAAGCGGTTGCGCAAAAGCAGTGAAGAAGAAACCTCGAGACGTGCCATGGGTGGGTCAGCCTCCACAAGCGCCTTCTAATCCTCATCAGGTACTGCTTTAGGTCGGCCGCTACGAGGTTCACCTTCAAGGCTGAAATCTCCAGAACGAAATTTGTCGAACCATTGTCGCACGGTGCTTTCTCCAACACTATTGGGCCCCCACACCTGGCTTAATTTGTCGAACTGTTTTTGACTGCCGATTGACCCAATTTGTAGTTGAAGAAAATTATCGTTCAAAGTTGCTCTTTTGGAGTGCCTCAAAAAGTCTTGGGGGAGAAGGGGGTCTATCAAGCAATGGTTAAACGGCAATCATATATATGCTTGAGCAAAAAAATTCTCTTGTGGATGTACTATTGAGACGCAAGAAAGAATGAGTTTTTAATCAGCAGTGAGTGTACAAAAAATAGTAACACAAAACGCTAAGAACTTTTCGGACAACCTAATACAACACCCACCCTAAATGGTCGAAAATAACGAAAAAAACTGCTAATTCGCGTTCTCTCCGTTTTTTTGCTAGAGCTCAGTTTCTGTTTATATTTTCTATAGAAAATTACATAGCGAGACTCAGCTCGTCGAGATCTATAAGAACGTTCGGAGAAGCTAGAGAGTGCAATTTTGAGCCCTACCTTCTATCGAAGCACCTGAGGACACTCATTATGAGCGAGTCTCGCTATAATTAGTTAAATCCTGCCGCCACTGTCTGAGGAAGTAACCAATCAAGTAGTCAAACTAGAACAATGTTTCAAGCTGCAATATTTGTTTGTTAACCTGGCTGTTTAACGCCGCCCAGTACGCGAATTCGAAGCGTTCACAAGCAATGCTGCGTTATGGCAAAAGTCGGACACAGGCGCGATTCGAACCGGGCAATCTTTGCTCGCTTGTCGGCCTGTGCGAAGGTTCCCTATTACGCGCTATACCGAGGCAACCTTTGACCACTCAGCTCAATGGCTAAAGCCTTCAGCCTTGCGGTTCACTGCCGATATCGGCTAACCGGCTCATCACGTTGAACGTGTGAGTGCTGTAAGGTTATGGCACAAATAGCCATTGAGCTGAGTGGTCAAAGGTGGCCTCGGTAGCGTAATAGGGAAACGCATTCGCACGGAAAGCGAAGTATGCGGGTTCGAATCCCGCCCGTGGTCCGACTTTTGCCCACAACTCAGCATTCTTGTGAAATGAATTAGTGTAACGAACAAGAAGTGACTGGAAACTAGCTTGTTCTGTTCTCCAGAGTATAGACTGTGTATTAAGGCGTGACCAATTTTTTTGGAAACAAAGGAATTCCACTAAATATCACTTTGGCACGATATTATTTGCCAGGAAAGGTCAACAGGTCGCCATGGACATTGAAGATGGATGGCACAATGCTGTGTGCATCCGCGGGACCGGCTAACTCGAATTTGGCTATTGTCAAAATTGCCGAACGACCTCCATGGAGCGGCTGGCGGGATGGGGGATTCTAGCGCGCCAGCGCCCCGAGGGCCATCCCCGCCGCCCAGGGGTAGCGGTCCGGGATTTAGCGAAGCAGTTGGCCGATCCTTCGCTTATGGGTAGTTTCGAGCATAGGGGATCTTCAACGTGTGTAGCTGAGCAGTTAACAGACAGTCCAGTTGTCTATGGCTGGTGGATAGGTGAGTGGCTTCTAAGAGCGTGCGAGTTCAATGGTTATTCATCCGCTTTTGCATTTTTTCCGAGCATCTTCGTGAGTCGACAAAGTATTTCTATTTTGTTATTTTGTCAAGCATGCCTTGCAGCAGAAAAGAGTCAAAATGGCGCGTTAGCTGTGCTTATCTTTCAAGACTTTCACTTATAAAACAGGCCCTGTTAAACAGATATACATTGAAGGAGTCGAATTGAACCATCCAATAGCACATGTGGTGTTCCTCCAAGAAATGGTTAAAACCGAACAGCTTCTCACTGTGAGCACAATGAAAGATGGAAAACTCTCCACAACCGGTGCAGTCATGTTGTGTTGTCTCATAAAGGGGTAGCACTGGCTGAATACGTGTTGCAAAATCACCAAGATTGCGTCAAAGTATCCCGCTACCCACCAGGAAAAAGACAAGATCCCCAATCGAGATGAGCGAAATTGAAAATAACAGTGGTGTAGCACTTGGCGCTATATTGAGAACTTTAACGCTTTTCAAGTGGCAAAGCCATTGAGTAAACTCGCGGTCTCTAGGGGAGGTCCACGAAAATCTACAATGAGAAGTTTTGACTGAAACGGCCACAACGCAGGACCTTACCCTGCCCAGCTAATTGATGCGTTAAGTCACTCCATAATATCAGTTTTACACGCACGAAACACCAATTGGAAACTTAAAAATGTCCTCAGGGGGAAAGAACACTATCATGTTACTGCTAAAACTTTAATTTGGAGTGACTTAGCTGATTCTGCATTGATGTGAAAGAACATAGTATGTGCTCTTGATTATATGTGATTCTGTTCATGTACCATCTGTTGCTCTTGATTATATGTGATTCTGTTCATGTACCATCTGTAAACTCGTTTTATGGTATATGTCTCGAAAGAGAAGCACAGCTATCGGCATTTACTCTTTTCTGCTGCAAACGACCGCATGCTTGACAAAATAACAAAATAGAAATACTCTGTGACTCAACAAGAAAAGCTCTCCGAAAAAATTGCAAAGGGGACTGTGGCTAAGGAATCGCACCATGATTGCCACCTGAAAGCGAGCTTATTATCACTGCACCACGACAGGCTTCGCAGACACACTGCTTTCTCAACTCAACATGGAGCTATACTACGAACGAAGAGCGGCGCAGATGTATGCGGGAACTCTTCCCCCTCACTCACTCCTAAGAATGTTCGGCAATATTTGTGCGCATGATTTGAATGTTCAACGTCCCGAGACGTTGAGCTAAAATCTGCCTTCAAAATTTGCCATCGATATGGCCATGGCGTCCCACCTTGAATGGCCATGGCGACCTGTTGAATTTCCCACGGTTAGAGGAATCCCACTGAATGTCATTTTGGCACAACATTACTTTTTCAATTCAAAAATCCTCAAGCACTATTATGGCTCAGGTCAACCGAGTACAGGAAGCCTATTTCGCCGGACCTTCTCTTTCCGATAATTCGCGATTAAAAAGTTAAGTCCAACAAAAGCGTTCTTAACTGCCTGAATTCAAGAGCAGGGATAGCCGAGTGGTTAAGAGTGTAGACTCATAATCTCATTCTGAGCCACGAGTCGATCCTGCGAGGCACAAACCTGCCTTGCAAAAATTGCAAAAATGGGGACGATACCAGCGTCAGGCCCAGGTTGACAGGCCGGCTGATGGAGAAACCCGTCACAACAATCATGACAAGTCGCAAAAGTATCAGTGTTAATGCTAGGACGTCACCCGGAAGTGGCGCGCAGAACCGCGTCGAGTTCTTGTGGTCAGTGTGCGAGGTTGCAATTTCTGTTTACGAAAAAGGAGTTACTTACTCGATCTGACGCATAGGACAAAATTGCATCGCTTTACCGTCCATCCGACAGCAAAGGTAATCTATGACCCGCCTTTTCACAACTACTAGACAGACTGACCGAACGAGTGTGAGTAAACAATCGTCGTCATTAAATCAGAGGAGCTCCTGATTCCCTCTCGTTGTGGTCATCGTAAAGATCTTCACAGGAGGAAAAACAGCTAGTTCCAACGTCTGGAAGCCTGCCTTACGATCGCGCCCCACCGTGTGTGATAAGATTCGGAAACGAACTGCACGTGTGGAGTTGACTTACTGAATGAAGTGGAAATAAGTGTGAAAAACACCTTAGTAAGGCTTTTTTTCTTGCAATTGATCGTAAACCAGACGAGCATAAGGTACTCCAAAGGAACTGCACGGGCGACGATACACTGGAAAACTACGAGAGAGCACAACGCATGGCATCGTCACAACACGCGGCATAAAGGGCAGTAACCCCCAGGGGGCCAATACTTATTCAGGGCCTTGTGAGGCCTAAGCTTTTTGCGATTTTTGCCACTTGACAATTTTTAAGTTTTAAATGTAGTACAGCCTCTGCAATCACGGTCCTGATCACTCTTTTATCTGAGAGGTTCCTAGTCTAAGTAGTTAGCGGACCGTGCCTGGTGCCTGCTTTTATTGGTGTACTGTTCACATGGACGGATCATTGAGACCGATTCCCAAGTAGGAAACACGTGAAATGCACAGGTCTTGCTAGAACTTCCTGATCAGGGGTCGTTCGAGTTGCAAGGCGAGTGGCAGTTCATATGAAAATTGACAATACACAAAACCGTTTTACGCCTAGCCGAACAGCATGTCATCTCCTGAAACGTGGTTACCAGGAAAATAAGTAATTGTGAAATTAATGTAGTGTGAATAGAGTTATACAGTAGCCCTGCAAAAGTACCCTGTGTTTTTATGTCGTGACATTTTCCCACTGGACCAATTTATAAGAAATTCAGCGTCTTGCGCCTTGACCTTTTGCACGTCTTTCCCAAATTGTGGCGAAGGCTAAAGTGAGACTGACGAGGAAAACTGTGGAAAGCACAAGCTAGCGGAAAAGTGCTTTATTTCGAAGTGAAACTATGTCAAATAATAAGTAACTTCAGCATTCAATGAAAATATCTTTCAATAACCTGGTACGGTACGATTCTTGCGAAAACCATGCATCTGCGGCGAGAAGTGACTCAAATTCTCTATATAAAGCTAATAGCAATATGCAATAATATTCACTTATTCTTTTGGTGTGAATTGTTTCCGTCGTTTTCTCTGCGTCCAATTTCCAAACAGGACTCGAACAGAGCTTTTCCCTATGGGTTGCTGGGGTTTTAATCTAATTCCAGCTCTATCATTCAACACTTGTGTCATTCTCATCCTGACTTAGAGGCATATGGCACGATAATTTTGTACTCGGTCTAAACTGGCTAGCAAAGTGCTATATAGTGGGAAAGTGGCGAAAACGAAGTGGAACGGTCATGAACCTGCGAACAAGACTCGGAAAAATTTTTGGACGAGTTTCCCGTGCATCTTGCCAATAACGCGTTAGGAAAGATACGGTCGGAACATATGTACTCACATAATCATGCAGGAAGCGCGGCTCCGCCTTCATATCACTCCCTTCGTTTACATATTTTATTAGGGCCAAAGAAGCATTAGCGAGCTTTGGGAGGTCGTCCATTTGTGGACAGGCGGCTCGCGTGCTTGCCATCGATGAACGACCTCGGTCAAAGAAGCTAGTTCGAATAGGGACCCTGAACGTGGGGTCGCTTACCGGGAAGTCTCGCGAGGTTGCCGACCTCATGAGGCGCAGGAACATCCAAGTCCTATGCCTTCAGGAAACGCGATGGAAAGGTGCAAAGGCCCGCGAGATTGGAGAAGGTGTCAAACTCTTCTACAATGGAGCAGACACCAAACGGAATGGCGTGGCCATAGCGGTAGCGGAATCCCTGAAGGACTGCGTCTCTTCCGTGAACAGAATCAGTGACCGGATCATGGGAGTGAGAATGGACACGATGGATGGGTACTGGACAGTACTACGGTAGCAGCCACAATCCGGGCTGCTCCTAGGCGGAAAAGGATGAGTTCTACCTTATCCTGGACGAGGCCATAAGATCGGTTCCAGAAGACGATTACCTCACCATAGCTGGGGATCTGAATGGCCACGTGGGAAATGACAGAAGAGGCCTAGAAAGGGTGCATTTGGCTGGTTGAATGTTCCTGTGGCGGCAGTCAAGGAATAGGAGCGAGAAATGCTGAAGGAGAACGGATCCTTAACCTAGCCACAGCCCACGACTTAGCAATCTGTAGCACCTTCTTCGCGAAAAGGAGGACTCAGAAGGTAACCTACAGCAGTGGAGGGAGACAAACGGAAATCGACCACGTCCTGGTGAGAAGGTCGTCTCTCAAAACTGTCAAGGATGTCAAGGTACTGCCTGGGGAAGACCTGGGCCCTCAGCACAGACCTCTCCTGGCAGATATCGCGATAGACCTCCCCAAGAAGGACGAGGGTGAAAACAGAGCGAAGGATTCGCTGGTGGAAATAATGGCGGAACGTCAGAAACGGACAGCTCGGCGAAGGAATACTGAAGGCTGGGCTCCCGGACCCACATGGGCCAGTCCAGGACACCTGGAGCCACGCAGCAGAGGTCATCCTACAGTGCGCAAAAGAAGTCCTGGGAGAGAAGCGAGGCGGTATCCGAGGAGACAAGGCAGCCTGGTTCTGGAACGAGGAAGTCCAGAGGATCGTCAAGCAGAAGAAGGAAGCATACAAACGCTGGCAAAAGACACGGAGCCCAGAAGACTACGCTGCCTACAAGAGCTGCAAGCGACTCGCTAAGGCGCCGTTTAAGGCCAAGAATACGGAAATGGACGCCCTGTACGAGAAGCTGAGAGCCGAGAGGAAGGACAAGTTCGTCTTCCGCCTGGCTAAAGCTCGACATCGCGCGCTCAGGACATCAGGGTCGTAAGAACTGTGAAGAGCATCAACGGGGCCATTCTCAGGAAACCAGCCGAAGTCAGAAAGAGATGGAAAGAGTACTTCAAGGGACTACTGAACGAAGAATTCTCCCGCAAGGATAGCCCACAGATAGAAGCAACGAGTCCGCAGGGAGCTAGGGAGAATGAAAGTTGGGAAAGCAGTGGGTCCAGACGGAGTACCGATAGAGGCATGGAAGGCTCTGGGAGAGCTTGGAGTGAGTTGGCTAACAGACTTCCTAAACAATGTTACGGCTGAAGGAAGGATGCCAGACGCGTGGAGGAGCAGCACAATCGTCATCTTCAAACAGAAAGGGGACGCGACGGAGTGCTCCAACTACCGCGGGCATCAAGCTGACTTCCATACCATGAAGCTGTACGAGCGCCTGGTCAACACTAGGCTGAGAGGAACTTGTCCCTATCTCGCAGGAACAGTTCGGCTTCATGCTTGCAAGTCGTCCACATGACGCCATCTTCATCGCACAAGCAAGCTGATGGAAAAATACCGAAGAGAAGCGCGACCCTACTATCTAGCCTTCCTGGACCTTGAAAAGGCATTCGACCGCCTGCCTCGGCCTGTACTCTGGAGAGCGCTGAGAGAACGTAAGGTTCCGGAGCACCTGGTCCCGTAGTGAATGACATGCACGATGGGGCTAAAGCAGCTGTACGCACCCCGCACGGCTTGACGAAGGAGGTAAACATCACGGTTGGGGTACACCAAGGATCAGCCCTCAGCCCGTTCCTCTTCCTCCTGACTCTAGATGTCATGGCAGAAGAACTCATGGAGGGACCGCTGAAAACCATCCTCTACGCTGACGACATCGCCCTGATAGCGGACAGCAGGAAAGAACTCCAGGACAAGGTGCAGCGGTGGCAAGATGTGCTCGCTGAGAATGGGCTCCGGTTGAACGTGAAGAAAACCAAGTTCCTGAGCTCTGAAGAGTGTAGCGAACCCATCGTAAACCGTCACGGCGAGAGCATTCGAAGGTCGAGACTTTCCAGTACTTATGGGGAGTCAACTATACAGGATGATGCAGCGTGGATCAGGCGGTGAAGCCCGAATCAAAGCAGCCTGGATGAAATGGAGGGAGTCCACTGGCATCCTGTGTGACCGGCGGTGCTCGAGAACGCTCAAGGGAAAGGTGTGTACCGGGCGGTGGTAAGGCCTACAGTGCTCTACGGTAGTGAGTGCTGGCCCATCTGCAAGAACCATGAAAGGCAGCTCCATTCAGCTGAAATGAGGATGCTGAGATGGGCGTGCGGTTGGACACGACTCGACAGAGTCAGAAACGAGGATGTCAGGGCGGTCACACAGACGGCTCCGATCCAGCTGAAAGCACGAGAGCAGCGACTGCGATGGTATGGGCACGTACTGAGGAGGCCTGAAGACCACCCAATAAGAAAAGCCTTGGAATTCGAAGTGGAAGGCAAGCGACCACGAGGAGCCCCAAAGAAAAGATGGAGGGACGTCATCAAGAAGGACCTCACTGAAGTGAAAGCCACGGCAGAAGATGCAGTGGATCGGAACAAATGGCGACGTCTAACAAGAACAGCGGACTGCGACGAGCGAGCAGGGACTAACGCTAGGAGAGAAAGATGAAGAAGAAGAAAACTGCATGATTCAAGTAATATGCAATATAGGCGCTAATAACACGCTTCCTCGAGCATATTTCACATAGAGTTTCCATGTGCACTGGATGATCAACTAGGGCTTTTCTTCAGAAAATCTTTCATTCAGAAACTTTTGTGTTATCAAGAAAGGTAGTACGAATCAAGTGACAAACTTCAAGAATGCCGCTTGTTACTGTTGTTTACGCAGACACCGAGAGCTCACTTCACGGAAAATTCTCAGTCTTTAAGCATAAGCAGGAGAACTAGCAATCAGTCAAAACATACCGTTTGGGTCCCCACAAAAAGACTATTAAAACTAATATAAAACTAATTCATAAAATTCTTAATGCGAAGTTTGCACCAGCTATAACTGTTAGCGATCAATCAACTAATTAGCTACTCTAACTATAAATGGGCCGTTGTATGTGAAGTCTCTTAATTTTAATCTAACGTGGTGTTTGTTAACCAATTCAATTTCATACAGAATTGGTTGATGAGTTAATTCCTGTTGCAGATTTCAGTTCTCACTGAAAATCTCAAAAATATTCTACTATATATAATCCGCTAAGTGTGTCTGTTGGTGTGTTGCTGTGTGTGTGTGTGCGTGTGTGTGTGAATGTTTGTTTTGTCTGTATGTGTGTTTGACCGGAAATTCATAACTTCCTTCAAAAGAGCGATGGAGCGCTCAAACTGATAAGTGATGTAGGGGGCAGGATGGGAACATTATTGGTGGGTGACAGGCCGTGATAACAGTTGATAAGATACCACAAGGAGCCTTAGAAGAGTGGGTTACCTAATTCATAACACCGGCCAGAGCAACGACCGGACGTTGGATCCAAGTAGTAAGATAGGGGGCAGGATGGGAACATTATTGGTGGGTGGCAGGAAGTGATAACAGCTGATAAGATACCACGAGGAGCCTTAGAAGGGAAAGGTCACCAACTCTATAGCGCCGGCCACAACAGCGATGGGACGTTGGTTCCAAGAAGTTAGATCAGGATCAGGATGGGACAATTATTATTGGGTGGCAAGACGGCAGAGGACGCCCCCGAAGTTCATAGCACGAGTTGTAGCAGCACTGGGGGAACTGCTTCCGGCAAGTCATTCAGAAGGGGTTACAGAGCATTCGTGAAGGGATATAAGTTGTATATAGTGTGAGAAAAGGGCTGATAAGCACCAGTACCTGTTCGCATCCTTACTGCTCAGCCTGAACTTGAGCACCGGTGCCCACGCAATGGGCAGAGGCTTATGAGTCAACTTATTCCATCCCTTAGCGATAGGGTTATGACTGATTCGACCGCTAAACACTCGAGAGTCGACAAAAATTAAAAGCTTTGGAAGCTGCTTAACGAAAGTACTAGGATGTGAGAATATATCACTATGGTGTCCATGTTATTACCATCGAAATTCTTTCCGCTAAGCTGTCCTATTTCCAACGAATGGTGAGTGCTCTTTAGAAATGTGATAAGCACCAGACATTAGCAAATGTTCATTAAACAGGAGAAACATAATGAAATGGGCCGTATTTCAAAAAATGGCGCTCGGGCCCAGTGTTCGGGGTCAGCACAGGAATCCTGTCAGCGATTAGTACCATTACCATAGATTCAACCCTGCGCGCAGTAGTGCGCGTCAGCAAAGCTGGTTCCTTTACAAGTTGTCAAATCATCCGTGAAGAAGTAATGTGTGTTTCCATGATAACTGTCTTTGGAATGCGTGATGTGTCCCAGTATGTTGGGACGATAATTGTTGCAGAATGTGTACAAGTACTTACTGTAAAACGA
>MU962109.1:0-11001 GCA_036418165.1 Cooperia oncophora | reverse complement strand
GGGGCCATCCGAAGTTGAGGCTGCTTGCCGCTTCGTTGAAGAAACCATTCCCAAGAGCCGTTCACCCTTAAGCACGGGAGCCAGATCACATTCTCATTTGCGACGATTTTTCAGTTCTATTTCAACAGTCCCTTTATGTGGAATCCGCAACACAGCAACTGGTCAAGCTTGCAAGTGATTTACAGCGCACAGTGGTTCAAAACGAAGCTCAAAACAAATTTTGATTCATTCCTTTTTTGCCTTTCCTGGGAGGGCGCAGCGAAAATGAAGCTCACTTTTCATGTCATCCCCTTACAATATGCAAAGAACCGATTTTGGAAACGCACCACGCCGTGAACGATCTCGCTTGTCAGTGTTCTTCCAGCAATACATTTACTAATTTAATATTTATCTCATTAATACTGTTGAAACTGGCTGCGAACTCGACGTAAGTGGACTCGGAACCGCCCTGAAAGCTGTGGTGGATACTTTTATCCTGGCAAATCAATGTCGAATACGCCTCAACAATAAAAACGTTATGAGCGAAAAAGCGCCTGACCGAATACTCTTGAGCGCTACTGTACAACATTTTGAAAAGCTGGAGCTGGCAGGCAGCACAGCTAAATGAAGAAAAGCTGCAAATCCTTGGAGAGCAAATTGTTCTTCCAGTGTCTTTTTTGTTTTGTACAACAAGAGGATATTTACGCCCACTCTAAGTGGGTTGGCATGTGCTGACGTCCGCTTGTCCTCAACGTATTGCTCGGCCTTGGTTGTATCCGTGCTCAGGACAAATGGCGGGCTCAACGGGAAAACTTGAAGAACATGGATGATGAAGGTAGTTGAATAATATGAGCATTAGCTAAGAAACTTGAGCAAACCCAAGAGTTGCAGCTTGTTTGCTCGACGAGCGAGGTTTTGAGTTCCAGCAAGCCTGAGACGAGCAGAAGCGTCAGAGGCGCGACTTGAGGACGAGTGAACACTACATCGATGCGATAGCACATCTACTCAAGGACCCATCCACCCTCAGTGTCCTATTTGGTTTCAAATGAGCCTGCAGCAGGTACTTTTGTACTAATATTGCGCCTTGCTATTACACCACTACATTCATATTGTAAGTGTTGTACCACTTCATAAGTATTAGGCTTTGGACCTTTTCGTTGAACTGGCTCCAAAATGTTCTCCAACTCAAGTTTACGAGGAAACTACAGCAGTCCACCAAATTAGCAACAAAGTGTTTTTCTCTTTCATACACCCTCTCTGCTTGTTCTGTTCTACTTTCGCGTGCCCCCTCATCAATATTCGAGACCTAGTTAGCGTTCGTAAATGACCACGCTGTTGATGAAGGCATAGGAGTAAACTGTGCTTCAATTACCGGCCATAGACTGATGACTGACTTGGTTATGGACGCTTTAGGTCATTTCAAGATCACGAACTATTCTAGTTAGTCATATTCAGATGCTGTCAGCTCTGCTGTCAGTCCCAGCTCAGTTCTCCGCCTCACCCTGTAACAATAATAATGTAACAACGTCCCACTGTTGTTAATTACATGCGCTACGAAACTTGTGACAGGCAGCCTGACTGAATGACGGAGCTAGATAAGGCAGACAGACAAGCCAAATTAGAAACAAAGAAAAACAAACATTGGGGAAATGCATACACTCCACAGCACAGATGATCCGTTTCGCCCGGTGTCGTAGACGAATCATCAAAGTCTTACCAACCCCCCAGGCTCGTCAGTACGACAGGGTTGAAGACATGGACATAGACTACACAGGGGAAGGAGCAAGAAATAGGACAAAAAGAGAGAAACATGTAGAAAAAGCTCACGTGTAAAATTCATGCAATAAAAATGAGAAGGAATTGTACAGTAAAAATGAGAGAATGTTATAAAGTACTGAGTACTAAATACGTGTAAGAGGAAGAAAATTGGAATGGAGTAGATGGGCAACCAATTAAGGGAATGTTGAGTAAAAGACACCGTCGAGCTGACTACAACGGTGAATAAAAATTGTAGCGATAAAATGAGAGTTAGAGTTGAACATCGTTGCTAATGAGAATACTTTTAACCAGCCTACTTATCTTTTTATAGTTATTTGCAATAGAGTATTTGTAACTTATAAATTTATTTTTGTAAATACATTTAACAATGCTAGTAATAATAAAACCTTCTTCGTAGCCATTTTTTTGACAGAGTGGTGACCATATCCGTTATTTTGCTTACGAATACATCGAAGAACGTACAAGTGTTTGCTAACCTCAACGTTTCCGTATATATAACAGAGGCTTTGTTGATAAGGGAAATGTTTGTGTCACTATATGGAAATCTGATTACATTGAAGCTAAAATCGTCCGTTTTATTATACAACTTAGTACTAACTTTACCATTAGAAATATTGATTGTCAAATCTAAATAATTGCTGGAAAATTCACTATTATGAGTTTTTTTCAATTCAAGGGTATTTCGATAAACTTGATAAAGTTGTTCATCCACGTCACCGTCAGTTTGGTTATGTACAACAAGCAAATCGTCCATATATCTATATGGAATGAACAGCTTACTGTTATCAAACTTTTTGGATTTAGCATAGTAATACTCATGACAGAGAGCGTTAGATCTGCCAAAAGTGGACTAAAATTGCCACCTTGTGGGACACCTTTAGTCTGTTTGAACGTATTATTAGCAAAAAGACAAAAACTGTTACGTAAAAGATAGTCAATAAGTATACTAAATCGCTGGATTTGTAATATCTGTAGTTGTTCTTGATTTCTTTCCCATCTGTATAGAAAACATGGTAACCATTAGTGGCAATAAAAGATCTGTTGGCATTTTTGAAGCAAATGTTAAGCAATTCTTGCATTTTCTTTATAATGAGATCATGCCAGAAATATAGACGCACTTGCCACTAGCGCGTATATATATATGCATATTTGGATCCCCTTTGAGAGTTAAACATACTGCTTGCGCGGTTTGCTGAAGTTATCTTCGTGAAAGCCAACTGAGTCTAAACTGAGCTTGCTGCGTTCAAAGCTACGAAAATCGACTCATGATTGTACAGCAGGTAAATTGATTAAAGCATGCTGAAGACCAGTAGATTACACATTTAGGTCAATACACCTCAGAAAACTAAGATAGGCTGCCATCCGTCTATATTGAGCGCCGTCTATATCACGTTTTACCCTTTGAGTCGCTCTGGCGCCAATAAGTCGACGACTTCAGCATGGCATTGCATTAGGACCAGTCAACTAGCTAGGCTTGTGATCGTACCACTTACTGCTTCGCGACATGGGCGGTGATTAGTGAAGAAAGTCCCGTTTTGTAGACAAAAACAACACCGTAGAAGGTTGAGCATCTCTGACCGCTTTGTCTCGCCATTCCAAGAGGCAAAAATGGTAACTCTTTGCGAATGCGCACCTGGCTACCAAATGCATGGAAGCATCTCAAGCTGCGTTCATAATTTGCGGCACAAGCACCATCAACGTTTTGAGCGTCAATCAGCGTCAGCAACTACGAATGTACAGATATCGACGAGCGATGGCAGCGCCTACTAGGCGTCCCACGTCTCGCTCAGTGTCAGCTCAGCGACCAATCGGCGGCTTGGTGGGCTGAACAAGTATGCGATATTCGATCAGTTTCCACACAGCGTTCCAGAGTAACGGTGATTGGTAATAGTGCAGTGCGGTAGCACACACCAAATTCAACAATCCGCTGTCTCCTCCCTCCTACTTCCCCAATAGCTCTACTCCTGGTCACCGGTGGACGCTGGTAGAAGCTGGAACTATATCCATACATTCCTAGTTCCTCCAGACGCCGATGGTGGCCGACGGACGCAGATGGACGCTGGTAGGCACTGGTAGACGCTGCCGTTCGCTAGCTTGATATCTGTACTTCACAGTCGCGCTGAGAGCGACGCGCACTCCAAACGCTCATGGAGCATTTGGGCAGACGCTACCGCTAAGTATGAACGCAAACGAACGGCTTGATCTTTTGTCTGTCTGGGATTGTCTTAAATGTCTGCCAAGTCTGCCGTGTGGAACGCCACTATACGCCAAAGCTGGGGCAACGAGCAGAAAACAACTATGAACAGAATGCATTGTCAACCTAGTACAATCGCTCTGCTGTGATGATTTTGTGAAAATCTATTGATCTCCTGGTGCAAAGGGAGCGCATGTAACGCCCTTTCCGCTTCCGTAGTGTTTCGAGTCCTTTTGCCCGACTCTCGCACCTTGGCGGAATAGCTTGGAACGCAACACAAATATTCAGACATTTAATGATAAAATCGCTAAGAAGGTTGCGATTTTTTGTTTTGGTTGCAATGGAAGAGATTGTTCGATGAAGAAGTGATGAGAAAAGCTGAGAAATGATCGACGCCGCCCATATGCGATCTGAGCTTCTGTCTGTGTATAAACCGGCTCCTCAAGCAGCGCTTTCTTACGTTACAGTTTCCGCCCCCCCCCCGCGGTCACTATTGAGCTGGAATCGGAAATGTATTGATTATTTATTTCCGCAAATTTGGCACTGATTCCCAACCTGTTTCACGACGAGCTCTCCGCTTACAGGCACTTCAATGTATGCTCCTAAGTTCACTGTATCTTCCGAGCTTCCTTTGTAAGCTGGTGCGGAAAACAGTGTGATGAGAAGGCCATCAGCCAAGCGGCGAGGCGAATACGCCGTGTAAGGGCCTATATAAAGGTTGCTAAATTGACAAAAATATTTGCTTTTGATATTCAATATTTTGGACGATTGCGCCGCAAATACTGGGCGAGAGACCACTTGGCAAAGGGTGAGTGAGTATGAACGCTAAAGTCTCATTCGGCTTAGTAGGTATAAAGTCGCAACAAAAGTACCTGTAACCTGTTCAAGGAAACCAAGCGCGTGGAGTACGTACGGTAGCAGCAATTCCTCGCGCTAAGAATGTTCCTTGTTCGAGAGGTGCAATGAGATTTTTGGCTCGGCACCAGCTCGTTTTCCATTAAACATTACGGCTTCGGGGGTTTGCTGAGTGGCAGAAAGTGGGCTGGCACTGCACCAAGCCAGCTTGTCGCTGACTACGGACACGCCCCGACTGACTTCAGTGATAACAACTACGATAGTGAAAGGTTAACACACGTGACATCTGACCCACAACTTATGAAGCTTGTCCTTGCTAAACAGCACCCTATTCTGAGGAACCTAGTGATACTGTAGATTAGCCTGTTGCCCACCTGATGTCCACGGATGATCATCTTCACTTTCAGTCTCCTACATGCATCTTTCACTTGCCGCGAACTGGGGAAAAGCAGCTGGACCTATTGATCCTACGGTTGCTTCTCTGAAATGAGGAGTATTCGCGGGTTGTATTCCCTCAAAGGCAGTGTGCATGATGGCTGCAGAGGGACGCTTCCTGCCAGCATTGGCTGCGAGAAAGCGTATAAACACCGCACTCAACCTTCCCACGACAGAAGTTGAAGCGGCTGCGCCCAGCCTGCATGACGTTGTCCTTTGAAGGTGACATTCCGCGCTGATCATGCGGGCAAAGTCACTTGACAGGTGCCGTCTTCACCTATGGAGCCCTTTCACAAAAGGCAGAAAAGAGCCCCTGAGTGAAAGGCGATTTCTTAGCCACATAATGGATAAATTAATACAATGCAAGGCCAAAAAGACATGGCTACTCACGCAGTCAATGCGAAATAAAAGTAGTACCTCTCGAAGTTCGGTTCAAATCTCAAACCACTTTATTCAGCGTGTCTGGATCAGACCAAACCAAATCGCATGCTAGAGTCCCTTTCATGAACTCATCAATGGGACGTGCAATCTCACGTATATCCTGAAAACATGGTATGAATTGCAAACTGAATGAGTTCCTGCTGGTCACAATCAAGGGTACGGAAAGTCCGCGTTAGGGACCGTGGAAGGGTATTCAAATAAGGAAGAGAGGTTCTCGGTATATTCTTCAGTGGAGGGAAATTTGGGAAGAACGTCGGAAAAGCGCCTCTGATGGCACCTCTCTAGCTTTCAGCGATTCAGGTCAGCAGAAGGCGAAAAGACCGCGATGGGAGGAGTCCAACCGGCTGATTCTTTATAATGAACCCTACAACTGCCCAAGCGACAGCAAGGCCTCAATTTCGTGCTACTCATCCATATCAGTAGCCCTGAAAGGTGGGCGCCAAAGTTCCGGAGGTTTCGGGTTCCGGAGGCGGAGTCACTAGAAAAAAGGCGGGTTCACTGAGGCAACGTTGCTGCTCAGCTTTTTACCACACACTTTTCTGCAGCGATACTGGTACAAGAATTTCCCGTTGCGCGTCAACGCTAGCATTCCCAGCAATACCTCACATTTTCCGGACCACATTTTCAACCGCGGACCGCTAGTTCGGAATTACATACCTGCAGTGACCGTAGTTTTGGACTAATGCCACCATGCATTGCAAGAATATCACGTCCAATTAAACATGCTAGCGGGAGGTTCATGAAGACATTTTTGAAATGATCGTACATAGGATCCCTCGCTGTTGCTGCATCAGTTGACTTAGCTGAAAACAAATATATCGCTTTGATGGACAAGCTGGTTTCTGAAAGGCCTACCATCAAACTTAGCGTGAACTTCCGTGGCAAACGAGTACAACTGATTCAGGCTTTCTTCTTCGTGATTTCCTCGTATGACGAAAATGTTATCAGGGAAGCAAACCTGAAATTCTCGGTCGCTTATTTTTGGAGGTCTACCTTTGTCCGGCTATGGACAATTATGTAAGATCCTCAGATTGTGTTGATGCTCTGCGGCAGTATTCACCAGCGAATATCAGCGTTTCGAGCGTCCGTCAGCGTGAGCGACGAGAAAAGTATGGGTAGGTCTGGCGTCTACCAGCGTATACAAGCGCCCATCAGCGACAGCCAGATTCCGGGAGTAGAGAGCATGGGGGCAGCAGGAGAGTAGCAGACTGCTGGTGGTAAGGTCGCGGAATTAGGAGTAAGAAGACAGCTGCTGGATAAGGCGTCGTGAAATTGTGGCGTGTGCAACCGTACGGTCCTACTGCGCAATCCCGTATTCCTGGTGGACGCTGGTGGTCGCTGGTGGACGCTGGTAGAAGGCGTTTGGTTGTATGGTCTGATCGAATCTATACCTTTCTTTGTGGCTCTGACGTTGACGGATTTTCAATGCTAATGGACGCTAATAGACGCTGCCGCTAAGTATTATAAACTCAGCTTCACCTTATTCGGCGCTATGGATCCCTGCGCAGTGTCAGAGATGGTATAGGGTAAACAGCACGCTCGCTATCGCACGGCAGTCCCGCTCTCGCCGGTTTCCCGGCCACAAGCTACTAATCTTTCCAGGAAAGGTGAATTGGTGCGATTGGCCTGGGAGCGCAGATGCAAGCAGGCGTGTGATCATTTCGAAATACAACTCTCCGCCTAATTCTATCCTCAAATACGAGCTCCCATGCGTACTCCTACCACTTTGTAGATTTTCCTACTCCTCCATTTTTTTTCAATTTTTTCCGGGAAAATCCAGTTTTTCGGCCAAAAATTTTGCTGTCGAGGGGGAGAGGGGAGGTGGGAGGGAGGAGGAGTGGGGTATAAATCCAATGTGAAATAGGAAAATTTCTCAGATTTTCCCCAATCTCCTACCAGTTTTTCAAATTTCCTTCTGGTTTTTCCCCAAAATTTTACTGTCGAGCGGGGAGTGGGAGGAAGAGTCATCAGGATCTGACTATCATTTTCCTTTCAACGGCCAAATACGACCCCCCTCCTCCCTCGGGTCAAAATAAGAGACTGTGCGATCAGTACAATGATGGCGTGCCCTGCTGGGAGGACACATCCATTGATTTGCACATCGAGCAGTCCCGCGAGGTTGCATACAGGGGGGGCCAAAAAAAAGTCATTTCGGCCGAGCCACATATCAACGAAGTTTTCGCAGCCCAGACAGGGGAAGTGGATATGAGTACCAGAGTGGAAGATACCCAAGATCTTCCTCTATAAGCTGGAGCAGTCTGCCGCCAATCGCCTTCATGTACGCCAAAATATGAAGTCATCTCCAGTCGCGGCCTGACTGGAGAACACCTTTGGAATTCACGTCGCCTCCAAACAGCTGCGAAACTTCTTGAATGAAGTCATCCACAGATAGCTACCTGGAGGTCAGTACTCTTGATCTGCAAGACCTCCCACATCGAGCAGCTTCGTCAACTTCGCTACGGTCTAGGACATCATCTTCACCGTATTCGCCGAGGCGCGAGTTGATGGTATGGACCGGGGTACCTGGGAAGGGGAAGACCGATATTTTCTTTGTAGACCCCGACTGAAGGTGAGCGCTGGCGGTTACATCAAGTAACTCGAGAAGAATATCCTCCCTACATGTGGTCGCCCGTACCTTCTTGGAGACCTTGTGCTGCTACAGGTTTGGGTGCCACCACATGGAATAAGGGTTTTGGAAAAACTCCCGCCTACTTCGAATGGAAGGGCGTTTCGTACCTGGTGAAGATGTAATATTGAAGTATGTCCCCTGACCTGAACCCACTCAATTACCTAGTTCGGGCGGACTCCAAGAGGGTGGTCTACGGTGGCGGAGAAATCGACTACCCCGCTGATCTCAGGTACCACATCGCGGTCGCGTGCCAGAATCTCTCGATGGTGCTCCTCCAGAAGGCTGTGGCGGAGTATCGTTATAGTATTTAATGTGCTCTTTAATATGGTAGTAAAAATGTCCGATAAAAATTTAATAAAGTGTAACTTATAGCGCCTTGAAAGTCATGGAGGCAAAATGACTTTTTTTTTTGGCCCCCCTGTATATCATGTTGCAAACACTAAGCGCCTCGCATACACGCCATGTGTGCATTCAATAAGGCACTACGTTTAGACTAAAAGTAGAATGCGCGCCGCATCCAAAAAAGGAAACAACTGACTGTGAAAGCTCTACCTTAAGACACGTGAGTAGAGCGAAGAGTTCAACGCCATGTGAGCCTCGGTCAACGAAATCTCCAAGGAAGACGCACCTGTAGCAATCCCTCATCAAGAGCTGGTATTCTTAGAGTAACCAATCAAAGAAGGGATTATACCGGGTTTCGTGGGGGGGCCATCCGTTCAGATTGAACCACCGTAGAAGATCAGAATATTGACCGTGCGTGTCTCCGTACACCATGCAAGGTAAAGAAATCTAAAGTCAAAATTATGTTCAAAACCCATATGAAGGATGAAATTGAGGCTGTATCCTGTGTGGTTAGGGAGGATCTGCCTCGGCTCCACCTACCTCTAACAGTGAACATTCTTCAAGGAATATATCAGCACCCATGCGGAGGACTTCCTTTAGCTGTGCCCTATTGAAATCGAATTCTCCTTGGACCGTTTTCAATCATTTTGGTCAACAGATCCGCAGCACACTGTCTACCAGATGTGTACGTTTTTGAAGAGCCTACAAAACAGTTCCTCCCTCCAAAAATGTCGGTATCTTTTCGCATATTATCAGCTGAATTTCAGGATTAATTTCGGAAATAGGGTGCATTTTAGTACATCCGACGCTGATAGGACGACGAAAAATGCGTTGCAATTGGCCTCTGCGACATTCACACCGGGCCCCGATCGCTTCTATGTATATAGCAATTGTACAAAATCTCCAAGAATGGACGATACCCTTGGGAGTGGACACGCTGTGGGCGACCAAATGCTCTCCTCTGGACGACCAATGCAGCATGGACTCTTGCTGCTTGCGTTCTTCTGCGAATGAGCCTGGGAGGAGAAGGGATCACTGATATCGTGTGAGCTCGAGACCATTCTCTGCTCGTATCTGCCTTCTCAATGCGAAGTTGTTTCTTTCTTCCATGTACCTTACCCTCAAAAATCTCAGACGAAGAAGTGATCAAGTGATGGGTGTCCCGTAGTCTTGTCTCGCCCAACACTCGCAACTAACTAGGGAGGTCGTTCAGGACGTGGAGCGCTTTTTGAAAACGGTTTTTTGCATGATGTGGGGTTACGTGCATGGAGTACCAAACTGGTGTTCATTTTTCCTGAACGCCTCTGGGAATGCCAAAAATGGAGTGAAAAAAAGTCCATGGAAACCGACTGTTATTGAGCCTGAATGGGCTCTAAATCACTCGCAAGTTCGGCCAGTTGCTGCCTATAGGGTCCTTATAAAGGTTGTACTGGTATCTATGAGAAAAGTGGTCGTCAATGGGGTCTTACTTGTGGCACGTAGTTGAGAGTCGACGGCCAATTCGTGGGCTCTATAGCAAGTCGAAGTGGTAGCCCGTGGTGCGAGTCGATGGCCTAGTGGATAGCGTGGAGGATTCTCAAGCAGACAGTGGGGATGGGGATGATGGTTCGACTCCCCTCGGCTTGCACGTTTTTGCATTTTTTATTTTCCGTTGTTGTCGCTTCCATATACGTCTGTTAATGAATTTTACTCGGATATCTGCCATTTATAGGCACATCCTAAATAGTTATAGCCCGTAGTCGGTGCTATTCAGCAATTTCGATTTCACATACCATTAAGCAAGAACTTGTCTGAAAGCTGAGCTTATGTTATTCGATGCCCTGATCATGACTATGGCATTTACTTTCAGCTCTAGTGCCATTTATCTCCAATTTGGAGCCAAGTCTTTCTCCCACTGGAGTCGCTATGTACATTCGTTTGAGGGAACTTGCCAGGGCCATCTCTGAGCGTCCAGATTGGATATGAGCGCTCAAGATAAAGTGTCAGAAATCGTGAAATGAAAAATCCAGGACGGCATCGATGTACCGCTATGGAAACTTTTAAGCGCAAAATTTTTTTTTTGATTTTTTTTGAGTCCTGTTGGCGATTGGGTTATGCTCAAGTCACTTTGTTGAAGTCGTACTTTTGCTGGTTATCGAAACCCTCATTCAGTGGTACGGAAACAAAAAACTAGCAACAACCATAAACGCCATCGAAAAAAAGAACAAAATAGTCATCATTCCTCCAGGTGCATTTGATGAAGAAATCGGATGAGTCTCTCCTCTTGGTAGGGGAGGACGACATCTTCGTTGAGCGAGCCGTCGCGGGGGTCGACAAATGTCCAGGATGGTTTTTCACTTGTTCTGCG
>MU962071.1:6261-21090 GCA_036418165.1 Cooperia oncophora | reverse complement strand
TGCAATGACCACTTCTCATTGTCGCCTTGTGCCTAATGGCATATTCCATAATAGGGCTCTATATTTCCTTCTTTTGAGGCATACAAGCAACCTCTTATTATGTGCCTGATGGCGTCGCTGGATTACGAAAGTGTGGTTTCATTGAAAAAGCCGAGTAGAATGGCTGGCAGTTACCCAACCGGCTGCACCTGCTTCCGTTCTGATATATTCAAAAGTAAGGGGGACAATGGCAATGTAACAGGTATGATACTCATTACATGAATTATGGGGTAATTGATAGATCTGTGCCGAAGACAGTGAGGAAAACCATGAAGAGCTTCTTAGAGGCGGAGCCCGCAATCATTGGCCATCACAGATAGTTGTTTAAGGGGTTTCCATATACACGACAAGGTGTCGATTAATTCGATAGTGAAGAAAAAAAAGCAGAAAAAAACATGCAACTGTCCCAGATAAAACCTCGTCGATTCCTGTTACTCGCCCAATAAACTCCATCTCCAACACTACGCACAGCTGATTCCCCTATAAGAAATTTAGGACCGTAAAAGGGACGATTTTTATGCTTTTTCGTCCTGTAGCTTCGTTTTCCACTGAAAGGGGCTTTGAAGGGGGGGGGGAGACTGGAGGCGGAGTCACTGGAGAAAATGAGGAGTCGCTGAACCTATATCGCGCTATAACCAGGGCACGCCATCGATGTGATCATTTCCTGAAAAATACGACCCCCCCAATTCTATCCTCATATACGCCTCCCCCCTTTATACCACCCGTGGAACAAGAGAAATGAACTACCAAAAAATTTTTCTCAGATCAAGTACGACCCCCCTCCCCTTGCAGTAAAATACGACCCCGTTGTGATCATCAAAACGATGGCGTGCCCTGGCTATAACGTCCCTCCTTTATGATTTTCTGCCGCGAAACGGTACATGGCCGATTGTTCAAGACACTCACTCCCGATGCCATGTTTCACTTCCACACCTCATCGCGGACCGTGCCTTTCAAATAAAACCCCTAACATTTCTGATATCGAAATTTCTCTGTGGAACAAGAGAAGAACGTTCTGATGGCAGCGGTGTCGTTAATTCCACACACTCGTGCAGTCAACATAAATGTTCTCACCGGGTCGCACGACGAACTTGTCAATTTGGAGGTTGGGACCCACGTGCGAGGATTTGGGGCTCCCTGTTTCTCCATACTTTTGCACCATTTGGTCGACCTTTTGCGAAAAGGGTTTGAATCGACCTAATCCACTGCGGTCATAAACACTTCCGAACGACACAAACTTTCCCATTATCGTGCAAGGTGGCTTAAGTGGACAGAACTAAAGTGCCTGACCCAGTTTCTTCGCTAGATTAATCTCCTCAGGACGGATCAGGTGTTGGTCTTCCATTCACTTTCAAGTAGTAAGGGCAGCGCGTTAATTCATAGGATGTCATCCGCGGATAAAGAGGAGATTAGGACATTCTTCCTCCCCTCTAAAAGTCAAACCTACCCTCTCAAAAAATCTGATGTCCATCATCCTTCTCAGGGTTTGAAAGTGCAATGCTCATGGAGGCATTTGGTTCACAACTGCAGACCGCGGCACCAAAGCGGAGTAGCGATGGATAACCTGGCGTCAACGAATACTAGAAAGATCTCCGGTTCAATGTTCGGACTTCTGCAGAAAGCGACTCGCAGTCGGGAGCAGGGCACAATACCCGTTAGATGAGGAAGCACAGCACGCGCCATACATAGTGTTTATCGAGGCGCTGGATGGAGACCTTCCTAGGTCCAGGAGTTTTGGCGCGGCGCCAGCATGTTTCCCTTAATGTCTCGACAAAGCGTAGTGCCCCCCTGCTGCCGCATGGCAGTTTTTCTTTGTGAAAAAAGTTAGCGGCAGGGAAAGTAGGTTAAAAGCGAATCGAAGCAGACAATTCTCGCGAGTGATCGTAGTGAAAATTCAGCAAAATCGAAAAATCCGGCAAAAATTCCAAACAATGTGATAGTCTTTCTCGATAGGGAGGGATGAAGGACCATTCAGTGTTCCACAGTCAACGGGACGTTCTGCGAGAAGCAGACCAGTGCTCTGCTACCTTATCTCCCAGGTTCTACAGTTAGTTGTGCGAGTGATCAAGGCTAAAGCATCTTTTCTGAAACCCCCTCCCCGTTCCCGTGCTCGTTGGATCAGATAGCAAAAAAATGCCCGTAAAACTGCAATACCCTCTCAAACTCAGGTGAATAGAAAACGTAAGCATAGCGTGTCACATAAAGTAATCGCAACTGCGCTGTCCAGGCCGGTTTCAAGAAACATTTCCCATATGGCAGCTCCGCCCTTTTCCTCCTCGCAGATCGAGATGAGGCTCAAGTTTGTTGCCATGCTCTCCGGATATATATCTCTAGAGGGTTTACGAGTGTTCGTTTTGTCCATCGAACTGATCTCTTAATTGACCACTAATCTGTCCTAAACCGTTTTTGCGACCTACGAACGACCGACCCCGATTTCACCCGAACGCGTAACCGTATTCTTGGCGTTTCACTTCGTTCGAGAACGCGTAAGAGGTGTACGCACAATTTTCAATGCATAAATCTGGACATGTCCCGAAATTCTCACTTTTCGCCCTACTTTTTCGTTCGTTACCTTCCTATAATCGTAGCTGACGAGACTTCCGACGAATTCTCAGATCAATTGCCCTATTAGCACGTCTCATCTTGGAATTATCTATACTGTTCTTCACTTTTTGCCTTTCAATCCATTACTGATGGCTCTTACTTCAGTACAATACTTACCACAGTTAGTACCAGTCCAGTACAGTACGGTTGCTGTTGATCGAGGAGTTTTTGGATGTAGGTGAACCTCTACTTAACGACTATTATTCCCTTTTCGGTCTCTATTCCTTTCCTTGGTTTCTCGAGAGGTCACGACCGATTTATTCACCCAAACAACAGCCTCGATCGCATATGAACCTCAATGGGTCAGGGTGTGTGGCTAACGCAAGGGCTTAGACCTTTGAAGGTGTGGTCGAGTAGGGATTGAGGTTCAGTACTCTTTGTTAGCTGAAGTATGAGCTATCTCGAGTAGTAGATTTAGCCTCGGCTGGCAAGTCCGCATTTACTCCACGGTCAGAGCTATCGTAAGGCTTTATTTTCAAACAGGTGCAAGTGAATTGTTCACATCAGCACTAATGGTAATAGGGGGTGCTCGAGTGAAGGGAATCTGAGTGGATTGGAGGAGATAGTTGAAATGAAGGTTAGACCCTTCCTGACTTCGCTGTTTCCTTTACTGAATGTTCGACAAGATGATTTTCATAGAAAATTGGTAGTGTGAGTAAACATGAATCAATTAACGAGTTAAAGTAATAATTCTGACCTAATGCCCATGGTTTCCTCGTTTTTCCCCTTGCGATCAAAAGAGGATTTTGCATATGGTCAATTCCACGTCTCCAGATATTGTCCTCCAGGTCGTAGAACCCACTTTCGGAGCCAGTGTTGCATGTCGTAGGGGTTCATGCGGCAACCAAAAAAGTGTGTTCATTCTCGCTGCGCGCTTCTGGGAAGGGCAGAGAAAGGGTGAGCGAAATCTTAATGGTTTTAGTCCCCCCATAGACTCAATTTTGCATTCGTACAAATCTTCAAGTGTTCCTTAGTGTTCACGGTTAGCTGACAAAGGTGCTCAACTTCACACCACTGCATCTAACTCCTGCCCTCTCAGCTTTGCGGCTTCAGGGTCATATCATTGGCAGCGAAAAAGATAAGTTTGGCGTCTCGGCATAGGAGAGCCTATTTTTCGACAAATTCAAGGTTCTATGATTCTTCTGGTTTGAAACTTTTGGGCTTTTTATACTTTTCAAAACGCCGTAATGTCTGTAGAATCGACGGACGGCCTTGCTCAATTTTCTGACGCTTCTCAGGAAATATTCCCAGATGAGATAAGCCGCTCCATGATAGTGATGAGGCAGGGGATAGTCCACCCAGCTTCTAGTTCGCGGGACTGATCCACATTCAAACCATGCTTTCCCCTTCTGACCCACTTCGTGTCACAGCTTTAGCTGCAGAACAGAAAATTCTTTTCTGAGCTGTACTCTGATTCGTGGTACAGCCCCCCCCCCCTTCCTTCCCTTTTCTTCCTCCCGTCCCCTTCCACCTTCCTTTCCTTTCTTCATTCTTCGGGCTCCTGAACCAAACCTTCCACCTTGTATTTCGAAAACACCATTACGCGCAACTACTGGTCTGGCACAGGTCGAATTTGAGCAGTGCACTTTCCTTATGACGCCTGAATTGAAAATCCAGCGCCGATTTTCAAGACTCGGGACTTTTTTCGAATTCTTGAGAAGTTCTTCTGTGGTAGGTTCACCAAATGCCATAGATGCATAGCTAAAGGTCCAGGCTTCCAAGTGGTGTAGTAGCCCGCTGCCCTAACCCCTTTGCTTTTCTGCCATTCCTCTATATATCTCGGCACTTTTGAATGGGATGACCTAATAAATAATGGATCACAAATATTGCATTGCTTTGCGAATTCTTAAAGATATGGAACAACTTTTGTGCGCACGACACGGTTGAGAATTCAGATTTCCCTTAACAATTCACCCCAATGACTTCCTAGCATTTTCAGCTTGCCATTCGTCTTATGCACACCGTAGATCCCGATCAGCCTGTCAGTACTATTGTGAATTTCTCATTAGTAGAAGTGCTGGCTTTTCCACTTATCCTAGATGAATAGTGTTTCTTGGAATCATTTGATGGTCTTTTGTCAGTCTTTAAGGAAGCTTGAACAGATTAGTGGTCCTTTGTCACAGCCCCTGGTCCGATGGGATGTACGCGGGTCGCATGGCAAAGGCTTTTTCTTGAGGGTTTTAAGGTTTCACCCTGGCATGGCCCCGTTCATACTTCGCGTCCTTGCTCACCCTGCTGTATAGCTGATCTTGAGACCTTTCTGGCCGCCGTTAGAATCGCATTCAGGATATAAGTTCTTCAGAGTTGCAAATGGCCAACCATTAACAGGTGGAGCGCGGTCGTCGCGAAGTATAAACGTAAGCTGGAGATGCAGGTCACGAGAAAATCTCATTTTATACAACTACCCAGTAGCAACAAAAACGTAAATCTATGGTTTATGCCCAAAGGATTCTGAATCTTCGGCTCTTGTAGCTCTAGGGCTCTCTTAACATTGAATTTTCGATCACCCGAACCTATTTAGAACGAGAATCTCTTCACTTTCATCCGGATTTTTGCGCGCTTTTCCTTGACGTCTCCGTGTTATTATTTCTGAATGACTATTTACTCAACTCCATTGGTTTCAGACGGAAATCGGGATCGGTCCTGATGAGAGAGGTGCTGCTACGAATACTATGTATTGCATGCATTACTGTGCCATCATACCAACAGGTCAGCAACATTTTCTATGCTTCTTTTGCTTCTTTTTCCTTTCCTGTGTCAAGCACCTTTGTTACTAAAGGAGCTGAAGAGCACTAAAAACGGTTCCGGGCTAGAAAGTGAGGATCCTAGCCTAGCCTTATAATTAGAGGAATTCTGGCCGGTGAACCGATTCCTTTCGGCGAACTGTTGTAGTGGTTTTGAAGGTTCTGGGTGTTCCGCATCAATATGTCCCTCCTTTATGGAGAAGCACCAGTTTTTCTTCGATCTTTAGGGTTCAAGGCAATCAAGCATTTGAAGGTTCTAGCTAGTAGCCTAGAAATTAAGTAATTTCTCATGAAAATAATAACTACTCTCACTATAACCCTTGCGATACTGCTTTTAGCTGACAACTGTGTAATTAAGGACTGGTTGCCTTGTGGTGTAGCCAGGGCACATCCTGCCGCTGGGAGGATTTTTTGCAGAAAAAAAAGACTCCTCGGAGATTTTTAATTTGGTACGCCCTTCTCCCTATGCACCACCTTTCTAATTCCAGATTCCTACCATTTTTACGGAGCTTCTCCGACTAGCCCTCCACTTTTTCTCCGAAAACTAACCGTCGAGCGAGTCGGAAAGGAGATGGTGGGCACAGCGCGCCTAAATAGGAAAATTTGAAGAGCTCAACAGTAGAAAGCATTTTGTCCAAGGGCTATATCCCCATCCTCCACCGGCCAAGTAGGTCCCTCTCGTCGAGATCCCCAGCGTAGATCAGCACGAACTCTGATCTGATTGTGAGTAATCTAAAAAGTGTGTCGCAAAAGTGAGGAACTCTGGAGGCCTCCCCTTCCTCGCGCCGACTCAAGCACGACCTCCTTCAACTGGATTCTGGATTCACCTATCGCCTTAGATCCAGTTCAGCGAAAGAATCGCAGACCCAAAGGCTTATGGGTGGATAAAAGTATACCAGCATTGGTAGTTGGTTTAGGCATGATTTACTTACCCCGTAAATACCCCCTCCGCCTTCCTCACCCTTGTACAAACCCCTTCTAGCAAGCCAGGTGTGTCCGGACCATTTTTCCAAGGGCTTCCAGGGAAGTTTTTAAGGAACCGATTCCCATTGCTTAGCACCAAGAGGCACGTTCAAGCTTCCGGATGGCTGTATGACCCTTTTGATCGGCTCGGGGGGGGGGAGGCTTGGAGGATGTAGGGAATAGTTCGCCAGCTCGCTAGTTCTTCTGGTTAGTTCCTTTCACTCCAGCACCCGGAAGTCACAGGTGTCTCAAGCTCTGCTGAGCACCATTAGGTGACCCGAGGCCCCACCTAGTAAGACTGCGCCCCAAGTTGTCTTTGCTTAGCGCCAAAATTGCCACTAATGTCTCACAATCACCCTGGAGTCTTCCAAACAATGAGAGCATAGCGATGGCAGAAGAAATGGAACGTAACCTTCAAGAAGTGGGAATTGTAGCCTAGAAGTGTCGCTACAACTGGCTTCCATCAACTAGTTATAAACGCTTTACTAAACAACGAGGCATAGAAAAAGTTAGGGTAATGTTAAGAGCCGTCATAGTTATGCGGAAGAGAAGAAAACCCTTCACTAATAACCTTTATCATTCGGAAATGCTGAACGAGGGCAGCGAGTTGTAATTGTGAGGCCTGAACCTGGTTCTATTCAGCTCTCTGGGGAAGCTTGCGTCAATCTGAATAGAGGGAAGACCTGCGTGGATAGACGGGTTTTGATGCAGTTCGGCTCGGTAGGGGCACCAAATGGTTTGCAATCAAGTGCACCAGAAGTTCAGGCCACCTTGTGAAGACCTGCAAACTTCTGCATTCAAAATGGCTCATCGGTATTATTTTACAGCTTCGCAGGGTGCACAGCTCTCATCAAAACATGCCCTGTTAATTGACAAGAACTAATAAAAGGAACTAGCGAAGGTGCAAAATGCCCTTCCTGAGACGAACAGCGCCGGTGCTCCTCGTCGTACCCTTAAAAGTTGTCCCAATGCTTCGGGAGGAAGATCCGCGTACTTTCAGTTTGTAGATCAAGAGCTAAGGCTACATCGTCGTTGGGGGAATTCCCAACGACGATGTGCCCTGACGAGCACTCAAACCAGCATGAGTTTTTCGTCTACGATCAACACAAACCACGGCATTCAAAGACGGAATTGTCAAAATTAACGGATTTCTCAATTAAAACTGATGAAATTTTTCGATATAAAAGATAGAAAGTTTTCTATATAAAAGTAGACTTTTTGTGAAGCTACTCCGAGGGTCAAGAAGAATGTTGCCGCAGCAGTTGGTAACATAAATTTGGCGATAGAAAATGAAATTTTCTAGTGGTACGTGGGATATGGGCAGGAGGTGGTGTAGTGACAAGTGGCGCGCTCACCACTCGCGCGGTCCTGGGTTCAAATCCCAGGTCGACTCCCGCCCAGGCCAACCAAGCCTTCTACCCTCCGGGGACGGTAAATTGGTACCAGATTCGTCTGGGAGGATACACTGACTTGTACATCGGCTGGCCACCGCAAGTCATTGTATAGGCCACATCGCATTCAATAAGCCACTACGATTCTGAATGGAAGTAGAATGCGTGCCGCATCCCACAAAGGGATTGAACGGCAAAGACTTCATCCTTTATCCTTTTATTACGTGAGATATGTCTGGATGGAAAAAATATTGACTTGCTAACGGATGACCTCGCAATCCCACTGAATGGGGAATGTCTCATTTAAACGCCGCTGCGATTCGGAGTAGAAGTAGAATGTGTGGCGCATCCAACATGGGACTGATCGATATCGATTCATCCTTGTTCAAATAAAAATAATTAATTTTGACTTTTCAGATAGATCAGCAGCAGTTCTGCGAACGGTACGTTGAATGTGCGGCGGTATCAACCCTTGAAGAGCGACTATGCTTAGGTAAGTGTGTAATTATTTTTCAATAACATTGAAAAGGAAGTAATAATTTTCTCTCTCTCACCTAACTCTTACTGATTGTTCCTAACTTCCTGCTCCTCTCCGGTGTTTTTTTTCTCTCGACGTTCTACACTTTTTCAAAAAAATTCAAGCGAAGGGAGGATTTAGCGCCCTCAAATTGAGAAAAACCGAGAAAAGTCAGTCATCGGAAACATTTTCTCAAAGGCAATATGATAGTCCCTCCCACAGCGACAAAAAACAACAATGCCCCTCCTTCCTGGGTATTCCCAACGTACGATGTGCCAAGGTTTCTATCCAGTTTCAGTGTAAAATATGGAGGGGTTTTTGAATCCTCCCTGGTCGAGGGATTTTCTAGGAGAACCGGAAGATTGGAGGCGAGTGAAATAATACATAGGTTGAGGGAGTCGTATGTGCCCTGAAGGGAGTAGCCCATGAAGTGTACTCCAGCTGCTGTCGAGAGCTTACTAAGTTCCTAGAGGGACCAATATCTGGGCACCAAATAGAGCGAAGACGTTAGGAGGGGGGCCGAAGCCATTTTTCTCACTTCCACAATGGGTTGTGCGCACTTTGAACCCGACAGATTAATAGGCTGTCCTCGCAAGCAAACTTGGTACACGTGGGCTAGTTTTTTTAGAATTCTTGTTTCCTAAGCACTTATACAAACCCGTGAAAAGCGATGTGATTAAACCGACCTACGTTCTCACATTAGCATTAGTAATTGAAATCCGTCTCGTTAAGAGCTTTACTGTAAAGCTAGTATGCATTTCCAGCTGGCACCTACATTTCCCATAAATCCAATTTCCACCTCTGATGAAATGGGGCCATGTTGACGCTGTAACAAAACTGCATTTGTGACAGGTTATGCGACATCTCTCACATTTGTAGGGAATTATGGCGGATTCAAACGATTACCAAGAAGTAGAGTTATTGTAACCAAGGTCGATAATCGGGTTGTAAGAATGGCGGCGGCGCAGTTGGGCGACGGAGTGGGGGGGAGGCATTTTGCTCTTTCGCTGCTTCTCACTGTCGTGTCGAGCCACTAAGTCTGTGCAAACTACTTGTCAACTCTTGTAAAGAAAACTGCCACTCCCAGAAGTGAAAGTATTCTTTACAAGTGCAAAATGAAGTGCAAAAGTGCAAAAAGTGCCGGAAGTGCAAAACGCCCCGTCGCCTGAATGCGCCAAATTTTCCTTTAATAAAACCCACTCTGTCTTCTTCCCCCACCACAGTGTCTTCAAGCAGCATAAACTCGAACCCTCTAAACGCGTCGATTTGCCCCCCCCCCTCTCGCTCCGTCTGCATGAGATTCCCTGTCCCTAAGCCTCCTACATGTTCTTCGCCCCTTGTCGCCTCGCCTTTGCAGTCGATATTCCCTGTCTGTTGAAGGCTATTAAGAATTCGGGAATTCGCCACAGGCTCATGCAAAAAAGTTCAGACCGTCACGATAACATACATGCGCGATTTGCGAGGAGGTGGATGAGGTGGGAGGGGATAGAGAGACCATAGTGAAACCGAGTTCAACTTGCGGGACTTAAATTCTTGCGCCACATAGTTTGCATCACGCGAAAAGTCAACAACAGGGAAAAACTTTCTCCCAGCGCGGCAAATTTCTCTCAAAGGCACACACGATCCTTCCCTTTCTCCCAATAACGACCGAATACGACCCCCCTCCCCAGCGGAAAAGTACGAGCCCCACCTTATGTTTTTCACAACGATGCTCTACCCTGCCTGCGATAGACAAAGAATGGACTTGCACTCAATCGTCCACGGTAAAAAAATGCCCGTCTCGCTCCGTAGAATCCCAGAGCCCCAAATGTGTTTAAAACCGCCGACGTCAAAAATAGCTGTTAAAAATTGTTGTACTACAGGAAACACTCGATTACGACCTTACTGGCTGCCAGAGAGAGCGGACACTCACGACTGTCATGCAAAATTACGGAACGACTACATTACAGTAAGACAAATCTCGCTGCTTTGGAATTCTTCAGCATTTCATTGGCGATGATTTTGCTTTGAATTCCATTTTCCATTGCGTAACCTGGGCAACTGCCTGAACTGCCTCTTTCAGCTGGAAAGATTAGAGGAAGAACTCGATCAGGAGCTGTTCACATGCCTCCGGCAGAATACTGCTCAATCCGCCACTGCAGTGCGTTGCTTTTTGTTTCATTTTTTTCTGCTACAATTACTATATGCTACAGTACCTCTCTTTAGGCGGAAAAATAAACTATTACGATATAAATGTATATAACTAAAGCAGATGGTAGATACAAAATAACTAGGGTAGAAAATTAATTCCGGCACGGTGGAGATTGAGCTCTAGGAATTCTTTTAGTTGGCCTGTTGGCCCAATCCTATGGACGGTTTTACCTCCAAGATGGAAAGGTGTAGTGGCAAGTGGCACGCTTATCACGTATGCAGTCTGGGGTCAAGTGCTGGATCGGCTACCGCCCAGGCTAATCAAGCCGTCCACCCTCCGGGGACTGCAAACTGGTGCCACATTTTTTTGGGGGGGGGGATAAGGACATTGACTTGTACACTGGCTGGCCCAGCAAATAATTTCATAGGCCACATCGGGTTTGAACTCGCGCTCAGTACGCGCGCATCTCTCGTTGTTTTTTTGAGCGCGCTACTCTGCTAAATCCAAAGGTAAGGAAAGTAAAATAGCTCCAAATGAACGAAAGTAGTGATGAACTCATAATACCTGCAGGGGTAAGGGTAAAAGCTAAGAGTCGCGTCGCGACAGCTGTGAAAAACTAACAAAGAAAAAAGAAAGATCGTAGAAGTCAAATGTGAGGCACATTCTGAAAGAATCTATGTGACAGATTTCCTCAGGATGGCGCCACAGCACATCGACACCGATACTCGCAAGACGATGCCAAGGTCTGAAAAGGATGCAAGGGAGAATTACGTTCGAGAGGGGGGGTGGGGGAGGTTAACATGATTGGACTCCGGAGAGGGTGTTTGATGTTTTTTTGTTGTCTTGCCGTAAACGTGTTTTGAACTTTTGATTAAGAGTCGAATTTATGGGGTTGCGCGAGGTAATAGTGTGGGTTCTGGGTCTGGGGAGTTTCGCCTACTTCAGCCGCTGGGGCAGGAGAGGGTATCCGTTTTTGGTGGTTTTTGGAAGGAGATGCCTCGTCGAGCATTGTTTCTTTGTAGGTTTGAAACTTCGAAATGGTTGCTACGGTGTGAGGGCTGTGCGCGCTGCGTCTGAGTCTGCCTCGTTGAGGGGGCTAAGTTTTTGGGTGCTTCCTTTAATTTCAATTTGATATTATCTGGGATTTTTTGTTCGTAGAAACGTGTGTTCGGATATGGTGGGTAGTAGGTGTTATTATGCGGGGGGATCTTTTGTGTGTGTTTCCGTAGTAGGGGAGGCAGTACTCGAAGTCGTATTGGCAGCAGGTTTTTTTTTCGCTTTGGGTTTGGTTCTGTAATTCAGCCCTACCGTCTCGTTCCTAGAACGGTGCACCCTGGTCTCAACTTGTCATGCGGTGGGTGCGCACTTGGTCTTACACATCTTAATTTCTCCTTGTCTGGTTATCAGGCGATTTTGCTCACCGATAATTGTCGCCTATAATTTTACGAGTAGACCTGGATGACGTCTGACAGGACGGAATTCAGGCGACGCCTGATTATGGCGCTGCCAGCGCCCTTTCCCAAAAGGAAGGTATCCTCATAAGGGCCCTATCAAGCTACATCATACCGAGCCGAACGCCCATCACGCCCGCCCGCCCACAAATGGACGACCGTACCTGATGCTCGTATTGCTTCATTTGCTAAGTAAAATATGAAGCGAAGGGATTGATATGAAGCGGCCGCGGTGCTGCATGGATATATGAGTACATACGTGCAGCCGTACCTACCGTAGCGGTTATTGGCAAGATGCCTACGGAAAACTCGTCCGAAATCACTTTTTGAGTCGTTGAGAAAGCTTTTCTCCGCAGGTTTTTTTACGTTTCACTTTGTTCTTTCGCCATTTACCGCCGTTCTGCGAGAACCACCGGCTCACTTATTTTCCATTAGTAGCTCATCGAATATTTCCTACTTCTTTTCAACGGCTTGTGAGGTAAATATCTTCCCTGGCCGAGAACGTTTCTGGCAACATTAGAACATGAGAGAAAAGCCAAATTAATCAAATAAAACACCGCCTCGAGGCAATTCCCTCGGAATGGCTTTCAAAATTGCGATATTATCCTTTGAGGCGCTTGACGCCATTACATGAACAAATAGCGTTTTTTTTCAGAGTAGGAACTGTGACATGAGGACGCTGCAGACGGCGTCACGGTTTTCGTATGGCCGTACCATCAACTATGTACCAACGCATTGTTTCACAGGTGTCGAGAGACGTATTGAACGGCAATGCGGTCCAGTGAGAGCCTGCTGTCCAGCGCTGTCCAGGTACGTACCTCTAGCTTCTGCCAGCCACGTTTTACGGGTATTCTACGCAGTCTGCGCGTTAATGTATCGAAATTTCGATCCCTTTTCGATTTTTCAAATTAGAACGGGGGCCTGGCAGTTCTCACGAATATTAAGTTTTCCTTCACTTTTTTCGAACTTTTCGAACGAACTTTCGAACTCCATCCTGAATCTCCATCACTCTTCGTAATCGTCTGCTATGATCGTGCGTTGTTTTGATTTCTCCCGAGCGCAAAACTCAATTTCGCTTTTTTCCTCCGACGACCTGTGAACGTATTCACAACGTCGACCTAATTGTAGTGTAATCTTGATACCATTTCGACCGACCGCCCTAGCGATCCCCCTTTGACAACGACTTATTACCTTGTACGGGATTCGAAAAAGTTTCGCCACTTGATCAAGTGGATGCAAGAAATGCGCGAGCGAGATGATGGATATGCGAAGGATTGCAGACGGAGCGTTTTACGTGGGAATCCCTGCGAGCGCAGGTCGTATCTGCTTGCTACAGAGAGTGGGGTCGTATTTTCACTTGAAAGAGATGTTTGGTTGCGTTGCTGACTTCTCCGTTTCTTCCTCGAAAAGAGGTAGGAATTTGAGTGGAGAGTCCAGGAAGATGGTGGGCAGGATGGAGAATAAGGAGAGGGGTTCATACCAGAGGCGGAAATCTCAAGGGGCAGCTCAGTGGCTGCCAGCAGAACTTTTTCGGCAGGAACTCGGCATGGTTGCAAAAAGGCACGCGTTTGGAAAGAAAAAGTGGCAGGGTACACTTCGTGATCAGTGCGCGGTAAGACAGCCTTCCCAGCATCCTACATGACCAGTTTCCCACCGATTTTTCTGCAGTTTTCTCATCCAAAAATATCCCGTCGAGAAGAGGAGTGGGAAAGGAGGGGAAGGGGGTATGTAGCCATTGTGAAACGGGAAAATTTCTCAGACTTTCCCAAAAAGTCTTACCACTTTTCCCCGGACACGCGTCCACCAATATTCCCCAGATTTCTCTCGAAGCCACATACGCCCCCTCTCCCAGCAACGATCAAATACGACTCCCCTCCCCGGCGGAAAAGTACGACCCCCTATGTGCTCCACAGAATGATGCTGTACCCTGGGTGGCCGCCAAATACGTTACTCAAGCAGGGTACGTGAAAGCAATAAAGAAACTTGGCCCTTCATTGCACATCCTTTCTCACACTCCGCATAGACTCAAAAGTCCCGCTTCACCTATATCCCTCCTTCCCCTTGCCTCCAATCAAAAGTTCTTGTCGACGGGAGATGTTCCTTTGCCCAAGAGTCAATAGTCCCTGATCCCATTCTCGAAAAACTTAGGCACCTAACAAACCTCTCAACAAGCCGGTCAAAAAATTAAGACCCGTCTTTTTCTTTTTTTCCGTCAGTTCACATGCGTCCCTCCCTGATAAAAATTACACAAGGACAACACGCTTAGACACAGAATTATCCCTACAAGCCAGTTTTTATACGCGATTTCGCCTCCACAGTCATTTTATTCTCAATAGAAGCTCCGGGCGTGGCACATGCGAGACTTTTGATGAGTGCCAGGCACCTCATTACCCTTGCCAATAGGCCTGTTCGTGGCAGGCTCTCCATTGTTTGTTATGTCACAAGATCTGCTTTATGTAGCCTTAGTTGCTGGCTAAACTGGGCCAAAGTTGACGCCGATCTAATCTACGGTGTCGACAACCGTTCACACATGTTTGCTAAACGCAAAATAAGAAGGGGACTATTTCCACAAGGAAGGACGACCATGAATTACTTGAGCGCGGGGGCTGTCTTTAGATCACATTTTAGTGAGCCCATTACGGTCATTTACTACGTTCTGAACTGGTTGGCTCACACCATTATTTACTTAAGTCCAGTAGAAGATGCAGGCGAGTAGGGATAGTGGGTAATAACGCCCCTCACTACGCCACGGAATGGAGGTCTGATGTCGGGTCGACCCTTATTCCGAGCTCGAACAACCAAGGCTGCCATTCCTCTGAAATTGACTACCTACTACTAGACTTGTTTGACGGGAGAGGTATGAGGAAAGATCTGTAGCTGTACCCTGCAGCTGTTTCTACGCCGAATCGTGACCGCAATCGCACAACGATTTTGAGTGGAAGTTGAATGCATGGCTCTTCACAAGACGGGATGAACTACCGAGATTCGA